>OY288292.1:31281198-31510643 GCA_958450335.1 Hibiscus tridactylites | reverse complement strand
AGAGAAAATAGAAAAATTAGTTAAGAATTGGTTAAAATGATTTCCCTCTCTTTTCTTAATCTTTTAAAATCAGATTTTAGACTTAAAATATCTTAGAAAAATCTGGAGAAATCCTTTTTGGAATAATAGCTCCTTAAAGATTCAAAGTTTCAATCCTTTATAAAACTGTCCCGCAACTTTCAAAAATTACATTTTGGTCACTAGCCAAAATGTCAACCTTCCGAACCTCATTTTCCAAAATTGATTTCACAGTTCACTTTTATATATTAAAAGATGATTTTAGAATATTTTTTCCATATTTTTTAATGCAACCCGAACTAGGTTTTCCTAAATTCCCTCTTATATATTCGATCAGCACTCGACTGAACCGGTCAACGCCAAAACTTCTGAGCCCAAAACCGGGGCGTTACATTTTAGCATGTTAATTGCTGATGTTTTAAGCCATGTGTTGAGGGTATCTCTAGGTAGGAGTACCTTGCTTTTATGCATTGTGTAAATGTGGATTTGATGTTTTGAAATGCATGATGAAATGGCTTGGTTTAATGCTTTAAAACAGTGGATTATATGATGTATAAGATGTATATTGGCAAGTGATGTTTTGTAAAAGTGAAGGTCACTAAGGTGGTTAAAAGTCCTTGAGTGAGCCTTGTTACCTAAGATCATCAAGGTGGTTAAAAGTCCTTGGATGAATCTTGTTGCGGACACTAAGGTGGTTAAAAGTCCTTAGGTGCTCCTTTACATGGTGTTTAAAAGTCCATGGGGCCAAGGTGTTTAAAAGTCCTTGGGGCCAAGGTGTTTAAAAGTCCTTGGGGTGATTCAAGCTTTGGACACAAAGGTGGTTAAAAGTCCTTGTGTGGTCCTTATTCATGGTGTTTAAAAGTCCATGGCCAAGGTGTTTAAAAGTCCTTGGGGCCAAGGTGTTTAAAAGTCCTTGGGGAAAGTTGTTGAACTTGGTTTCATAAATGAAATGTATCACTTGAGCCAATATGACATGTATAGTACATTGAGATGCATGAGATGCATGTTTTAATGTTTATGTTGAAGCATGAGATGCTTGTTTAAATGGTATTTGAAGCACGAGATTGCTTGATTTAAAGTATGCTTTGAGCATGTGTAAAGGTTGATTATAAGCATGTTTATAAATGGTTTTAATTGCATTATTGAATGGTTTTAAAAGAGCATTCCTCACTAAGCTTTGGCTTACGCTCTCTCGTTTTTCTTGATTCAATAATGCAGAGCATTAGAGTACATTGAGGGGCAGCAAGTGAAGGCAAGCAAACAAGTTCAAGTAAAGCTCAATGTATGAAGGTTTTATAAGTTCTTTTAGCTTTTGGTTGTTTTGGCAATGGGGGACCAATGTGTATGATTTGGGAGGTGTTTGAGACTCCCTGAGTTTGTTAAATGTTGTATGAATTGCTGGTTTCTGGATTGGATTCCTATTGCTTGCTTATGAAGGTTTATGCATGAATGGTAGCTTAAGTAGGAAGCATGTCACCTAATTTGGGGCTTTTCTTATGTGTTGTTTAAATGCTGAATTGATGATGCAATTATGGTTCTTGCATGTTGTATGATTAAGTGGTATGGTTTGGTGATGTTAATTTGGAGTTTGAAGCATGATTGTGGTGGTTTTTGAGTCGAAATCAGGCAGGGGTATCGGTACTCGGGCTTGCGTATCGATACGCCTGAGCCAAATATGCTCATTCCTGCCCAGGCGTATCGGTACGGTTGAACAGGTACCGATACCGTATGAAGGCCGTATCGATACGGGGGAGCTCGTACCGATACCGTTGCTAGAGTTTGGTTACTGCCTTCCCCGAGTATCGATACGACACGTGGCGTATCGATAACCGACCGTTAATTTCAGTTAAAAGTATCTTAATATGTTTTGTTGGTTTACGTTTCGGTCCTGAATCTTGTTTGATCAATTGAATGAGTTTGAGAAGTCCTTTTTAGCTGAAATTTCACAGGGAAGCATGAAACCTGATTAATTTCAAGATGGTAACTTTAATTTGGGTTAAGTCCCTTAATTTATCAGAATTTACAATTTGGTCCCTAAAGTTGTAATTTGTTCAATTGGGCCCCTGTTTGATCTCTGATATTTGTGATCTTTTAGTATGTTGTTTGTATGATCACAATTAGGGTTAACGTGCATCTAGATAAGATTAAAAAGAAAAAAAAAGGGTCGTTAATCAAGGTTGACTTTCGGGTTGACTTTGGTTTTCCCCGTGTGACTTTCTTAATTCGGGTCAACCGTCTAGACCGGGTTAAGGGGGTTACAGTTTTATTCAAATATTAGGAGTTCATATAATTGATTAGGAGCTTTTATACACAATTATATTGAAAAAACTCAGTTTTATACTTTTTACTCAGATAAAATTCTAACGGGTCCATTGAAAGGCCATTTAGACCTGCTCGTCCGAAGCCTCTAAAAAAAGGACCGCAAAAAGGTTTTATTCATATATTAGGAGTTCAAATAATTGATTAGGAGCTTCTCAACACAATTATATTGCAAAACCTTAATTTCTATACTTTTTACTCAGTTAAAATTCCAACGGGTCCATTGAAAGGCCCATTTAGACCTGCTCGTCCGAAACCTCTACAAAAAGGACCGCAAAAATGTTTTATTCAAATATTAAGAGTTCATATAATTGATTAGGAGCTTTTAAACACAATTATATCGAAAAACCTCAATTTTATACTTTTTACTCAGATAAAATTCCATCGGGTCCATTGAAAGGCCAATTTAGACCTGCTCGTCCGAAACCTCTACAAAAAGGACCGCAAAAAGGTTTTTTTTCAAATATTAGGAGTTCAAATAATTGATTAGGAGCTTTTCAACACAATTATATTGCAAAACCTCAATTTCTGTACTTTTTACTCAGTTAAAATTCCAACAGATCCATTGAAAGGCACATTTAAACCTGCTCGTCCGAAACCTCTACAAAAAGGACCGCAAAAAGGTTTTCTTCAAATATTAGGAGTTCAAATAATTGATTATGAGATTTTCAACACAATTATATTGCAAAACCTTAATTTCTGTACTTTTTACTCATTTAAAATTCCAACGGGTCCATTGAAAGGCCCATTTAGACCTGCTCGTCCGAAACCTATACCAAAAGGACCGCAAAAGGTTTTCTTCAAATATTAGGAGTTCAAATAATTGATAAGGAGCTTTTCAACACAATTATATTGCAAAACCTCAATTTCTGTACTTTTTACTCAGTTAAAATTCCAACGGGTCCATTGAAAGGCCCATTTCGACTCGCTCGTCCGAAACCTCTACAAAAAGGACTGCAAATGTAACGCCCCGGTTTTGGGCTCAGAAGTTTTGGCGTTGACCGGTTTAGTCAAGTGCTGATCGAATATATAAGAGGGAATTTAGGAAAACCTAGTTCGGGTTGCATTAAAAATATGGAAAAATATTCTAAAATCATCTTTTAATATATAAAAGTGAACTGTGAAATCAATTTTGGAAAATGGGGTTCGGAAGGTTGACATTTTGGCTAGTGACCAAAATGTAATTTTGGAAAGTTGCGGGACAGTTTTATAAAGGATTGAAACTTTGAATCTTTAAGGAGCTATTATTCCAAAAAGGATTTCTCCAGATTTTTCTAAGATATTTTAAGTCTAAAATCTGATTTTAAAGATTAAGAAAAGAGAGGGAAATCATTTTAACCAATTCTTAACTAATTTTTCTATTTTCTCTCAAATTCTCTTTTCTCTCATTTTCTCTCTACCCAAACAAGATTTCCTCAGATTTCTTTCTCTGATTTTGACTTCTTAATCTCTCATTTCAACTCTCATTTGATTTCTAATCATCTCATCATCAAAACCTCACAATTTACAAGTTGATTCATCAAGCATTTTGGCTCTAAAATGGAGAAATTCAAGTTTGGAGGTAAGAACGTCCTTCTCCTCTAAACTATCAGTTCTTTACTGAAATTCCTAAGTTCTCAATCCTTGATTCATGTTTTATTAAAGGCTTTTCAATTGAGATCTTGATTTTTGGCTAAAATGCAAGATTTGGTGTTTTTGGTGAAAATTTCGTGTGATCTATTTAAGCAGGGTTTTGAGGTGTTAAATTGATGTTAAATGAATGCTAAAATGATTAGAAGTTGAGGTTTAATCAATGCAATCCCGGATAGGTAGAATCTCCTAAGTTTGGCTTGAGTTTTTGGTTGTTTTTGGAGTGTAATTGGTGATCTGTTATACCTGGAGGTATAAGGACGTGGTTGTGATCTTTTTGCATGTTATTTGATGTATAAAAATGGTTAGAAGTGATGGATCTTGGCTGGGTTAAGTTTTGGAAGTGTTTGGAGATGATTTTCGGTTGTGTTTGGTGGCCGAAAATGGAGGTTTAGTGAGAGCAGCGAGTTTTGATGCTTTCATTGAAGCAATTAATGCATGATGATGCATTAATCATCTGCTTTAATGTGTTGAAACAGGGGAGGCATCCTAGGATCCAAGATTTGTTGATCCGGAGGCTTGTTTTGGTGCTTTGGCTTGAAGCGAAGTGGTAATCGGTGAGTGAAAATGGATTTTCAGCTTTTAAACAAAAGGTTGAAGGTTTTGGGAGCTTAGTATAAGTCTAAACAACTTTGCTAAGCTCAAGTGTAAGTTTTCGGATTACTCTCTTAAAGTGGTGGCCATGTTTTGATGAAATGTGAAATGATGATTTTGCATGATTTGCTACTGTTTTGGAAAGCATGTTTTAGCATGTTAATTACTGATGTTTTAGCATGATTTATGCTGATGTTATAAGCCATGTGTTGAAGGTGTCTCTAGGTAAGAGTACCTTGTTTTATGCATTGTTAAATGATGATTTAATGCTTTGAAATGCATGATGTAATGGCTTGGTTTAAATGCTTTAAAACAGTGGATTATATGATGTATAAAGTGTGTATTGGCAAGTGATGGTTTGTAAAAGTGAAGGTCACTAAGGTGGTTAAAAGTCCTTGAGTGAGCCTTGTTATCTAAGATCATCAAGGTGGTTAAAAGTCCTTGGGTGAATCTTGTTGCGGACACTAAGGTGGTTAAAAGTCCTTAGGTGCTCCTTTCCATGGTGGTTAAAAGTCCATGGGGCCAAGGTGTTTAAAAGTCCTTGGGGCCAAGGTGTTTAAAAGTCCTTGGGGTATTTCAAGCTACGGACACAAAGGTGGTTAAAAGTCCTTGTGTGGTCCATTCATGGTGTTTAAAAGTCCATGGCCAAGGTGTTTAAAAGTCCTTGGGGTCCAAGGTGTTTAAAAGTCCTTGGGGAAAGTTGTTGAACTTGATTTCTAAATGAAATGTATCACTTGAGCCAATATGACATGTATAGTACATGAGATGCATGAGATGCATGATTTAATGTTTATGTTGAAGCATGAGATGCTTGTTTAAATGTAATGTGGAGGCATGATATTGCTTGATTTAAAGTATGCTTTGAGCATGTGTAAAGGTTGTTTACAAGCATGATTTACAAATGGTTTTAAATGCATTATTGAATGGTTTTTAAAGAGCACTCCTCACTAAGCTTTGGCTTACGCTCTCTCGTTTTCTTGATTCAATAATGCAGAGCATTAGAGTGCATTGAGGGCAGCAAGAGGAGGCAAGCAACAAGTACAAGTAAAGCTCAATGTATGAAGGTTTTATGAGTGTTTTAGCTTTTGTATGTTTTTGGCAATGGGGGACCAATGTATTTGTTTGGGAGGTGTTTATGACTCCCTAAGTATGTTGTATGTGGTTGATGTTGCTGGTTTTTGGATTGAATTTCTATTGCTTGCTTTTGAAGGTTTAAGGCTTGAATGTTAGCTTGTGTAGGAAGCATGACCTTAAATTTGGGGCTTTTTGCATGAGATGTTATTTGGTGGAATTGATGATGCTTATATGTCTTAAATATGTTTAATTGCATGCTGGTAAAGTTTGGTGATGTTTGGAGCATGTTTGAGTGTCCAATTGCATGATCTAGTATGCTTGTTTGCTGGTTTTTGTGCAGGCGTTTCGGAACAGGGGTGTACCGTTTCGGAACGGGTGCCTTGCATGAACCCAGGCGTCCGAAACGGTATGCACCGTTTCGAAACGGTTTAGCCTCTGCCGAGGCCATGTTCCGGAACCCGTTTCGGAACGGCCCGTGTTTCGGAACAGGGCTAGCCTGTTTCGGAACGGTCGACCGTTAGGGGGGCTGACATGGTGGTTATATGTTTTGAAATGTTTGCGTTTTGGTCCTAAATCTTGTGTGATCAATTGCATGAGCTGTGGATGTCCTTTTGAGCTGAAATTTCACAGAGAAGCATGAAACCTGACTAATTTCAAGATGGTAACTTTAATTTGGGCTAAGTCCCTTAATTTATCAGAATTTACAATTTGGTCCCTAAAGTTGTAATTTGTTCAATTGGGTCCCTGTTTGATCTCTGATGTTTGTGATCTTTTGATATGTTGTTTGTATGATCACACTTAAGGTTAATGTGCATCTAGACAAGATTAAAAAGAAAAAAAAAGGGTCGTTAATCAAGGTTGACTTTCGGGTTGACTTTGGTTTTCCCCGTGTAATCTTCGTAGTTCGGGTCAACCGTCTAGACCGGGCTACGGGGGTTACATTTGGTGGTATCAGAGCTGAGTTCTCGAGTAATTGGGAATGTGTGAATGCATGATTGAAGCATGGTTTGGTTGGTATGTTTGTTGAGTGAAAGCATGTTCAATGATATGATATGATGATGTGTATGTGATGCATGTTGTGATGATGCATGATGAGGGTACCCATTGCCAAACAAAAGCTAAAGGGATGATGTTGTTTTTGAAAGAAATTGAGCTTGAATACTTGGAATTTGCTTACCTTGCTGGTCCTGACTTGTTTTATTTTGTATTGTTGTGCATGGTAAAAGTATGGCACCACGTAGAGAGTTAAGGAGTAGCGCGAGAGCTACGACCCCGGAGGGGAATGTGAATGATGAGCACACTGGTAGTGCTGTGATACCTCCTCCTCCTCCACCTGGTGGTGGTGGTGCGGAGAGGGAAAGAGCTGGAGCTGAGGCAGCTGGTGCTGGAGCTGCAGGACCTGAAGCTGGTCAGGGGCAAGCGATACCTGACATGTCTGTGCTGGTACAAGCTATTGCGGGTGCGTTTCGAGCAGCAGTAGCTGGAGCTCAAGGAGCTGGGCATCAGGGAGATGCTGGTGCTAGACTACCCTTGGAACGTTTGCGCAGTCTTGGTGGGACTGAGTTTAGGGGTATGTCAGCTGAGAGGTCTGAAGCATGGTTGGAGAGTACCAAGCGTGTCTTGGGACAAATGAGTTGCACTGATGTGCAGAAGCTGGGATGTGTGGTGTCACTGCTGCAAGGTGATGCTTATACGTGGTGGACGACCACAATCTCTGGGATGGCTGATGCTGATGTTACATGGACGTTCTTTCAGCATGCGTTCAAGAGGAGATATCTGGGAGTTAGATATCTGGATGAAAAGAAGCGTGAATTCATGTCTCTGACCCAAGGGAACATGAGTGTGGCTGAGTATGAGGTACAGTTTGTACGTCTTAGCCAGTATGCACCTGAGTTGGTACCTGATGAGCGCGAAAGGTGCGAAAGGTTCCGTTATGGTTTGGTGACAGAGGTTAAGACCTATATGTTAGCTGCTGAGTACAATGATTTCGATGTGTTGGTTAGTCGGTCCAAGGACATTGAGATGAACCTGGGTTTGTCTGCTAAGGGTACTGGAGCTAGTTCTGGGAAAAGAGCTGCTGAATATAGTTCCGGTGGACAGAACAAGAGAGGGCGTGATCAGAGGTTTCAGTCCTCGTCTAAGAGAGGTGGAGGTGCACCTGCTAGGGGTGGCAATGCTAGAGCTGACCCTAGTGCTTGTTGGATCTGCGGTTCGCGTGGTCACTTGAAGCGTGACTGTCCTCGTGCTGGGAGGGAGGTGCAAGCTCCTGTGATAGCAGCTGGTTATGAGTGCTGGAATTGTGGTTCAGCTGATCATCTGAGACGTGATTGTCCGAGGATGGCTGGTGGTCAAGAGCGTGTTCCTGTTGTTGCAGCACCGCAGAGAGGTCGTGGGCGCGGCCGTGGTAATTTTCAGAGGCGAGAGGAAGGTGGGCGCGGTGTAGCTCATGTTGTGTCTATTCAACCTGAGGGTGGAGGCCAAGCGAGGGTGTATGCTCAGCGCGAAGGAAGGAATGATGCAGATGTGATTGCAGGTACCTTTACTTTGCAATCCTTGTCACTACTTTCTTTGATTGATTCTGGATCTACGCATTCATACATTCTTCGTGAGCATGCTGAGTTGCTTGGTTTGCCTGTTGAGTCTTTGGATGTTGGTGTTAGAGTCACTAGTTCTTTTGGTGAAACTGTTGTGACTCGTAAGCTTTATAAAAGGTGTCCTTTGGTTGTTCAAGAGCATGTCTTTCTTGTTAATCTTATGGAGTTGCCCTTTTATGGTTTTGATGTGATCCTTGGTATGGATTGGCTTGCTGAGCATCGTGCTGTTGTGGATTGTGAGAATAAGCGGGTTTCGCTTAGGCTTGCGGATGATTATGAAGTGGTGGTGGTTGGTGAGAATGTGAAGTTTCTTGCCAATGTTGTTTCTACCTTGGAGGCGAGCAGGATGCTGAGGCAAGGTTGTGAAGCTTTTCTGGCTTTTGTGATGAATCCTAGTTCGAAGGAGCTGAGGGTGCAGGATATCAGGGTTGTGAAGGAGTTTCCTGATGTTTTTCCTGAGGAGTTGCCTGGTTTACCTCCTAATCGCGAGGTGGAGTTTGGTATTGAGCTGTATGAGAATACCACTCCTGTGTCCATTACTCCCTATAGAATGGCACCTAAGGAGCTGAAGGAGCTGAAGACGCAGTTGCAAGAGTTGCTTGATCGTGGTTTCATCCGGCCGAGTGTTTCGCCTTGGGGTGCTCCTGTCTTGTTTGTGAAGAAGAAAGATGGCACGATGAGGATGTGCATTGATTACCGTCAGCTGAATAAGTTGACTATCAAGAATCGGTATCCTTTGCCGAGGATTGATGATCTCTTTGATCAATTTCGGGGAGCTGCTGTGTTCTCTAAGATTGACTTGAGGTCAGGGTATTATCAATTGAAGGTGAAGGATGTGGATGTGCCTAAGACAGCTTTCAGGACAAGGTATGGGCATTATGAGTTCCTTGTGATGCCGTTTGGTTTGACAAATGCTCCTGCTGCTTTCATGGACATGATGAATCGTGTTTTTTCATGAATACCTGGACAAGTTTGTTGTGGTGTTCATTGATGATATCCTTGTGTACTCGCGTACTGAGGAAGAGCACGAAGAGCATTTGAGGGTTGTGTTGCAAGCTTTGTTGGAGAATCAGCTTTATGCTAAGTTGAGCAAGTGTGAGTTTTGGCTTAGAGAGGTTGTTTTTCTTGGGCATGTGGTCTCAGCTGAGGGGATTCGTGTTGATCCTCAGAAGATTGAAGCAGTGATGAATTGGAAAGTTCCTAAGTCTGTTCAGGAGGTTCGTAGTTTCCTTGGTTTGGCAGGATACTACCGAAGGTTTGTGGATGGTTTTCCCAAGATTGCTGCTCCTTTGACGAAGTTGCTGCAGAAAGATGTTAAGTATGAGTGGACAGAAGCGAGACAGCAAGCTTTTGAGAAGCTGAAGTTGGCTTTGACGCAAGCTCCTATCTTGATTCAGCCTGAATTAGGGAAAGAGTTTGTAGTCTACAGTGATGCATCCTATGTTGGTTTGGGGTGTGTGCTGATGCAAGAGGGTAAGGTTGTGGCTTATGCGTCGCGGCAGTTGAAGGTGCATGAGCGCAATTATCCTACGCATGATATTGAGCTGGCTGCAGTGGTTTTTGCTCTGAAGATCTGGAGGCATTATCTGTATGGTGAGAAGTGTACGGTGTACACGGATCACAAGAGTTTGAGGTATCTGATGTCTTAGAAGGAGTTGAATCTCAGGCAGCGACGTTGGTTGGAGTTGCTCAAGGATTATGATCTGACGATAGAGTATCATCCTGGAAAGGCCAATGTTGTTGCGGATGCCTTGAGTAGAAAGGTAGCTGTTGAGCTGAGAGCTATGTTTGCTAGCTTGAGTATATCGCAGGATGGTGGTCTTGTTGCTGAGTTGCAAGTGAAACCTTCGTTGGTTCAGTTGATCAAGGATAAGCAGTTGTTGGATGATTCCTTGGTGTCTCATGTTCAGGATATCGCGGAGGGTAGACCTTCGGAGTTCTGTTTTAATGAGGATGGGGTGTTGTGTTTTGGTAACCGGATAGTAGTACCTGCAGATGCTGAGTTGAGGCATGCTATTCTAGCTGAAGGTCATAGTAGTCCTTTTGCTATGCATCCTGGTAGTACAAAGATGTATCGCGATCTTCGTGATGAGTACTATTGGGTGGGCTTGAAGAAGGATGTGGCAGAGTTCGTGAGCAAGTGTTTGGTGTGTCAGCGCGTTAAGGCTGAACATCAGGTTCCTTCTGGTTTGTTGCAACCGTTGAAAATCCCTGAATGGAAGTGGGAGAGGGTTACCATGGATTTTGTATCTGGTTTGCCTTTGTCTCCGTCGAAGAAGAATTCTGTTTGGGTGATTGTGGATCGCCTGACGAAGTGTGCACATTTCTTGCCTGTGCATACTACGTTTTCCCTGGATAAGCTGGCAGAGCTGTACGTTGCTGAGGTTGTGAGGTTGCATGGTGTGCCTAAGTCGATCGTGTCGGATAGGGATCCGAGGTTCACGTCGCGTTTTTGGCAGTGTTTGCATCAAGCTCTGGGTACAAGGTTGCATTTCAGTACATCCTATCATCCCCAGTCGGATGGCCAGTCTGAGCGAGTTATTCAGATCTTGGAGGATATGTTGAGATGTTGCGTGATAGAGTTCCAAGGTTCTTGGGAGAAGCATCTGCCTTTGGTTGAGTTCGCTTACAACAACAGTTTTCAGGCAAGTATACAGATGGCACCTTATGAGGCTCTGTATGGGAGGAAGTGTAGGACTCCTCTGTGTTGGGCTGAAACTGGTCAAAAGTTGGTTTCGATGCCTGCTTTGTTGAAAGGTACCACCGAGAAAGTGAAGCTCATTTGTGAGCGGTTGAAGGCTGCTTCTGATCGGCAGAAGTCTTACGCGGATTTGAAGCGTAGGGAGATAGAGTTTGCGGTGGGTGATCGCGTGTTCTTGAAGGTTTCGCCTTGGAAGAAGGTGATGAGGTTTGGGCGGAAGGGTAAGCTGAGCCCTAGATACATTGGACCGTATGAGGTTGTTGAGCGTGTTGGTCCTGTTGCGTATCGGTTGAGGTTACCTCAGGAGCTGGAGAAGATTCATGATGTGTTCCATGTTTCTATGCTTCGGAGGTATCGATCTGATCCTTCGCATGTGTTGCCTGTGGAGGAGGTGGAATTGAATCCGGATTTGACCTATGATGAGGAACCGGTGAAGATTCTGGATTCAGATAGCAAGGTTCTTCGTGACAAGACCATTGAGTTGGTGAAGGTGCTGTGGAAGCATCGCGGTGTTGAGGAAGCCACGTGGGAGCGGAAGGAGGATATGCTGAAGCAGTTTCCTTATCTCTTTCCTTCAGGTAAATTTCGAGGACGAAATTTCTTAAGGGGGGGAGAGTTGTAACGCCCCGGTTTTGGGCTCAGAAGTTTTGGCGTTGACCGGTTCAGTCAAGTGCTGATCGAATATATAAGAGGGAATTTAGGAAAACCTAGTTCGGGTTGCATTAAAAATATGGAAAAATATTCTAAAATCATCTTTTAATATATAAAAGTGAACTGTGAAATCAATTTTGGAAAATGAGGTTCGGAAGGTTGACATTTTGGCTAGTGACCAAAATGTAATTTTTGAAAGTTGCGGGACAGTTTTATAAAGGATTGAAACTTTGAATCTTTAAGGAGCTATTATTCCAAAAAGGATTTCTCCAGATTTTTCTAAGATATTTTAAGTCTAAAATCTGATTTTAAAGATTAAGAAAAGAGAGGGAAATCATTTTAACCAATTCTTAACTAATTTTTCTATTTTCTCTCAAATTCTCTTTTCTCTCATTTTCTCTCTACCCAAACAAGATTTCCTCAGATTTCTTTCTCTGATTTTGACTTCTTAATCTCTCATTTCAACTCTCATTTGATTTCTAATCATCTCATCATCAAAACCTCACAATTTACAAGTTGATTCATCAAGCATTTTGGCTCTAAAATGGAGAAATTCAAGTTTGGAGGTAAGAACGTCCTTCTCCTCTAAACTATCAGTTCTTTACTGAAATTCCTAAGTTCTCAATCCTTGATTCATGTTTTATTAAAGGCTTTTCAATTGAGATCTTGATTTTTGGCTAAAATGCAAGATTTGGTGTTTTTGGTGAAAATTTCGTGTGATCTGTTTAAGCAGGGTTTTGAGGTGTTAAATTGATGTTAAATGAATGCTAAAATGATTAGAAGTTGAGGTTTAATCAATGCAATCCCGGATAGGTAGAATTTCCTAAGTTTGGCTTGAGTTTTTGGTTGTTTTTGGAGTGTAATCGGTGATCTGTTATACCTGGAGGTATAAGGACGTGGTTGTGATCTTTTTGCATGTTATTTGATGTATAAAAATGGTTAGAAGTGATGGATCTTGGCTGGGTTAAGTTTTGGAAGTGTTTGGAGATGATTTTCGGTTGTGTTTGGTGGCCGAAAATGGAGGTTTAGTGAGAGCAGCGAGTTTTGATGCTTTCATTGAAGCAATTAATGCATGATGATGCATTAATCCTCTGCTTTAATGTGTTGAAACAGGGGAGGCATCCTAGGATCCAAGATTTGTTGATCTGGAGGCTTGTTTTGGTGCTTTGGCTTGAAGCGAAGTGGTAATCGGTGAGTGAAAATGGATTTTCAGCTTTTAAACCAAAGGTTGAAGGTTTTGGGAGCTTAGTATAAGTCTAAACAACTTTGCTAAGCTCAAGTGTAAGTTTTCGGATTACTCTCTTAAAGTGGTTGCCATGTTTTGATGAAATGTGAAATGATGATTTTGCATGATTTGCTACTGTTTTGGAAAGCATGTTTTAGCATGTTAATTACTGATGTTTTAGCATGATTTATGCTGATGTTATAAGCCATGTGTTGAAGGTGTCTCTAGGTAAGAGTACCTTGTTTTATGCATTGTTAAATGATGATTTAATGCTTTGAAATGCATGATGTAATGGCTTGGTTTAAATGCTTTAAAACAGTGGATTATATGATGTATAAAGTGTGTATTGGCAAGTGATGGTTTGTAAAAGTGAAGGTCACTAAGGTGGTTAAAAGTCCTTGAGTGAGCCTTGTTATCTAAGATCATCAAGGTGGTTAAAAGTCCTTGGGTGAATCTTGTTGCGGACACTAAGGTGGTTAAAAGTCCTTAGGTGCTCCTTTCCATGGTGGTTAAAAGTCCATGGGGCCAAGGTGTTTAAAAGTCCTTGGGGCCAAGGTGTTTAAAAGTCCTTAGGGTATTTCAAGCTACGGACACAAAGGTGGTTAAAAGTCCTTGTGTGGTCCATTCATGGTGTTTAAAAGTCCATGGCCAAGGTGTTTAAAAGTCCTTGGGGTCCAAGGTGTTTAAAAGTCCTTGGGGAAAGTTGTTGAACTTGATTTCTAAATGAAATGTATCACTTGAGCCAATATGACATGTATAGTACATGAGATGCATGAGATGCATGATTTAATGTTTATGTTGAAGCATGAGATGCTTGTTTAAATGTAATGTGGAGGCATGATATTGCTTGATTTAAAGTATGCTTTGAGCATGTGTAAAGGTTGTTTACAAGCATGATTTACAAATGGTTTTAAATGCATTATTGAATGGTTTTTAAAGAGCACTCCTCACTAAGCTTTGGCTTACGCTCTCTCGTTTTCTTGATTCAATAATGCAGAGCATTAGAGTGCATTGAGGGCAGCAAGAGGAGGCAAGCAACAAGTACAAGTAAAGCTCAATGTATGAAGGTTTTATGAGTGTTTTAGCTTTTGTATGTTTTTGGCAATGGGGGACCAATGTATTTGTTTGGGAGGTGTTTATGACTCCCTAAGTATGTTGTATGTGGTTGATGTTGCTGGTTTTTGGATTGAATTTCTATTGCTTGCTTTTGAAGGTTTAAGGCTTGAATGTTAGCTTGTGTAGGAAGCATGACCTTAAATTTGGGGCTTTTTGCATGAGATGTTATTTGGTGGAATTGATGATGCTTATATGTCTTAAATATGTTTAATTGCATGCTAGTAAAGTTTGGTGATGTTTGGAGCATGTTTGAGTGTCCAATTGCATGATCTAGTATGCTTGTTTGCTGGTTTTTGTGCAGGCGTTTCGGAACAGGGGTGTACCGTTTCGGAACGGGTGCCTTGCATGAACCCAGGCGTCCGAAACGGTATGCACCGTTTCGAAACGGTTTAGCCTCTGCCGAGGCCATGTTCCGGAACCCGTTTCGGAACGGCCCGTGTTTCGGAACAGGGCTAGCCTGTTTCGGAACGGTCGACCGTTAGGGGGGCTGACATGGTGGTTATATGTTTTGAAATGTTTGCGTTTTGGTCCTAAATCTTGTGTGATCAATTGCATGAGCTGTGGATGTCCTTTTGAGCTGAAATTTCACAGAGAAGCATGAAACCTGACTAATTTCAAGATGGTAACTTTAATTTGGGCTAAGTCCCTTAATTTATCAGAATTTACAATTTGGTCCCTAAAGTTGTAATTTGTTCAATTGGGTCCCTGTTTGATCTCTGATGTTTGTGATCTTTTGATATGTTGTTTGTATGATCACACTTAAGGTTAATGTGCATCTAGACAAGATTAAAAAGAAAAAAAAAAGGGTCGTTAATCAAGGTTGACTTTCGGGTTGACTTTGGTTTTCCCCGTGTAATCTTCGTAGTTCGGGTCAACCGTCTAGACCGGGCTACGGGGGTTACAGCAAAACAAGTTTTAATCAAATATTAGGAGTTCAAATAATTGATTAGGAGCTTTTGAACACAATTATATTGCAAAACATCAATTTATGTACTTTTTACTCAGTTAAAATTCCAACGGGTCCATTGAAAGGCCCATTTCGACCCGCTCGTCCGAAACGTCTACAAAAAGGACTGCAAAACAAGTTTTAATCAAATATTAGGAGTTCAAATAATTGGTTAGGAGCTTTTCAACACAATTATATTGCAAAACCTCAATTTCTGTACTTTTTACTCAGTTAAAATTCCAAAGGGTCCATTGAAAGGCCCATTTCGACCCGCTCGTCCGAAACCTCTACAAAAAGGACTGCAAAACAAGTTTTAATCAAATTTTAGGAGTTCATGTAATTGATTAGGAGCTTTTCAACACAATTATATTGCAAAACCTCAATTTTTGTACTTTTTACTCAGTTAAAATTCCAACGGGTCCATTGAAAGGCCCATTTCGACCCGCTCGTCCGAAACCTCTACAAAAAGGACTGCAAAACAAGTTTTAATCAAATATTAGGAGTTCAAATAATTGATTAGGAGTTTTCAACACAATTATATTGCAAAACCACAATTTCTGTACTTTTTACTCAGTTAAAATTCCAACGGGTCCATTGAAAGGCCCATTTCGACCCGCTCGTCCGAAACCTCTACAAAAAGGACTTTAAAACAAGTTTTACTCAAATTTTAGGAGTTCATGTAATTGATTAGGATCTTTTCAACACAATTATATTGCAAAACCTCAATTTCTGTACTTTTTACTCAGTTAAAATTCCAACGGGTCCATTGAAAGGCCCGTTTAGACATGCTCGTCCGAAACCTCTACAAAAAGGACTGCAAAAATGTTTTATTCAAATATTAGGAGTTCAAATAATTGATTAGGAGCTTTTCCACACAATTATATTGCAAAATCTCAATTTCTGTACTTCTTACTCAGTTAAAATTCCAACGGATCCATTGAAAGGCCCATTTAGACCTGCTCGTCCGAAACCTCTACAAAAAGGACCGCAAAAAGGTTTTCTTCAAATATTAGGAGTTCAAATAATTGATTAGGAGATTTTCAACACAATTATATTGCAAAACCTCAATTTCTGTACTTTTTACTCAATTAAAATTCCAACGGGTCCATTGAAAGGCCCATTTAAACCTGCTCGTCCGAAACCTCTACCAAAAGGACCGCAAAAAGGTTTTCTTCAAATATTAGGAGTTCAAATAATTTATTAGGAGCTTTTCAACATAATTATATTGCAAAACCTCAATTTCTGTACTTTTTACTCAGTTAAAATTCCAACGGGTCCATTGAAAGGCCCATTTCGACCCGCTCGTCCGAAACCTCTACAAAAAGGACTGCAAAACAAGTTTTAATCAAATTTTAGGAATTCATGTAATTTATTAGGAGCTTTTCAACACAATTATATTGCAAAACCTCAATTTCTGTACTTTTTACTCAGTTAAAATTACAACGGGTCCATTGAAAGGCCCATTTCTACCCGCTCGTCCGAAACCTCTACAAAAAGGACTGCAAAACAAGTTTTAATCAAATATTAGGAGTTCAAATAATTGATTAGGAGTTTTCAACACAATTATATTGCAAAACCACAATTTCTGTACTTTTTACTCAGCTAAAATTCCAACGGGTCCATTGAAAGGCCCATTTCGACCCGCTCGTCCGAAACCTCTACAAAAAGGACTTTAAAACAAGTTTTACTCAAATTTTAGGAGTTCATGTAATTGATTAGGATCTTTTCAACACAATTATATTGCAAAACCTCAATTTCTGTACTTTTTACTCAGTTAAAATTCCAACGGGTCCATTGAAAGGCCCGTTTAGACATGCTCGTCCGAAACCTCTACAAAAAGGATCGCAAAAATGTTTTATTCAAATATTAGGAGTTCAAATAATTGATTAGGAGCTTTTCCACACAATTATATTGCAAAATCTCAATTTCTGTACTTCTTACTCAGTTAAAATTCCAACGGATCCATTGAAAGGCCCATTTAGACCTGCTCGTCCGTAACCTCTACAAAAAGGACCGCAAAAAGGTTTTCTTCAAATATTAGGAGTTCAAATAATTGATTAGGAGATTTTCAACACAATTATATTGCAAAACCTCAATTTCTGTACTTTTTACTCAATTAAAATTCCAACGGGTCCATTGAAAGGCCCATTTAAACCTGCTCGTCCGAAACCTCTACCAAAAGGACCGCAAAAAGGTTTTCTTCAAATATTAGGAGTTCAAATAATTTATTAGGAGCTTTTCAACATAATTATATTGCAAAACCTCAATTTCTGTACTTTTTACTCAGTTAAAATTCCAACGGGTCCATTGAAAGGCCCATTTCGACCCGCTCGTCCGAAACCTCTACAAAAAGGACTGCAAAACAAGTTTTAATCAAATTTTAGGAATTCATGTAATTTATTAGGAGCTTTTCAACACAATTATATTGCAAAACCTCAATTTCTGTACTTTTTACTCAGTTAAAATTACAACGGGTCCATTGAAAGGCCCATTTCTACCCGCTCGTCCGAAACCTCTACAAAAAGGACTGCAAAACAAGTTTTAATCAAATATTAGGAGTTCAAATAATTGATTAGGAGTTTTCAACACAATTATATTGCAAAACCACAATTTCTGTACTTTTTACTCAGCTAAAATTCCAACGGGTCCATTGAAAGGCCCATTTCGACCCGCTCGTCCGAAACCTCTACAAAAAGGACTTTAAAACAAGTTTTACTCAAATTTTAGGAGTTCATGTAATTGATTAGGATCTTTTCAACACAATTATATTGCAAAACCTCAATTTCTGTACTTTTTACTCAGTTAAAATTCCAACGGGTCCATTGAAAGGCCCGTTTAGACATGCTCGTCCGAAACCTCTACAAAAAGGACCGCAAAAATGTTTTATTCAAATATTAGAAGTTCAAATAATTGATTAGGAGCTTTTCCACACAATTATATTGCAAGATCTCAATTTCTGTACTTCTTACTCAGTTAAAATTCCAACGGATCCATTGAAAGGCCCATTTAGACCTGCTCGTCCGAAACCTCTACAAAAAGGACCGCAAAAAGGTTTTCTTCAAATATTAGGAGTTCAAATAATTGATTAGGAGATTTTCAACACAATTATATTGCAAAACCTCAATTTCTGTACTTTTTACTCAATTAAAATTCCAACGGGTCCATTGAAAGGCCCATTTAGACCTGCTCGTCCGAAACCTCTACCAAAAGGACCGCAAAAAGGTTTTCTTCAAATATTAGGAGTTCAAATAATTGATTAGGAGTTTTCAACACAATTATATTGCAAAACCGCAATTTCTGTACTTTTTACTCAGTTAAAATTCCAACGGGTCCATTGAAATGCCCATTTCGACCCGCTCGTCCGAAACCTCTACAAAAAGGACTTTAAAACAAGTTTTAATCAAATTTTAGGAGTTCATGTAATTGATTAGGATCTTTTCAACACAATTATATTGCAAAACCTCAATTTCTGTACTTTTTACTCAGTTAAAATTCCAACGGGTCCATTGAAAGGCCCATTTCGACCCGCTCGTCCGAAACCTCTACAAAAAGGACTACAAAACAAGTTTTTATCAAATTTTAGGAGTTCTTGTAATTGATTAGGAGCTTTTAAACACAATTATATTGCAAAACCCTAATTTCTGTACTTTTTACTCAGTTAAAATTCGAACGGGTCCATTGAAAGGCCCATTTAGACCTCGTCTGAAACCTCTTCAAAGAGGACGGCAAAAATGTTTTATTCAAATATTAGGAGTTCATATATTTGATTAGGAGCTTTTAAACATAATTATATTGAAAAACCTCAATTTTATACTTTTTACTCAGATAAAATTCCAACGGGTCCTTTGAAAGGCCCATTTAGACCTGCTCGTCCGAAACCTCTACAAAAAGGACCGCAAAAAGGTTTTATTCAAATATTAGGAGTTGAAATAATTTATTAGGAGCTTTTCAACACAATTATATTGCAAAACCTCAATTTCTGTACTTTTTACTAAGCTAAAATTCCAACGGATCCATTGAAAGGCCCATTTAGACCTGCTTGTCCGAAACCACTACAAAAAGGACCGCAAAAATGTATTATTCAAATATTAGGAATTCAAATAATTGATTAGGAGCTTTTCAACACAATTATATTGCAAAACCTCAATTTTTGTACTTTTTACTTAGCTAAAATTCCAATCGATCCATTGAAAGGCCCATTTAGACCTGCTCGTCCGAAACCTCTACAAAAAGGACCGCAAAAATGTTTTATTCAAATATTAGGAGTTCAAATAATTGATTAGGAGCTTTTGAACACAATTATATTGCAAAACCTCAATTTCTGTACTTTTACTCAGTTAAAATTCCAACGGGTCCATTGAAAGGCCCATTTCGACCTGCTCGTCCGAAACCTCTACAAAAAGGACCGCAAAAATGATTTATTCAAATATTAGGAGTTCATGTAATTGATTAGGAGATTTTCAACACAATTATATTGCAAAACCTCAATTTTTGTACTTTTTACTCAGTTAAAGTTCCAACGGGTCTATTGAAAGGCCCATTTAGACATGCTCGTCCGAAACCTCTACAAAAAGGACCGCAAAAATGTTTTATTCAAATATTAGGAGTTCAAATAATTGATTAGGAGCTTTTCAACACAATTATATTGCAAAACCTAAATTTATGTATTTTTTACTTAGTTAAAATTCGAACGGGTCCATTGAAAGGCCCATTTCGACCTGCTCGTCCGAAACCTCTATAAAAAGGACCGCAAAAAGGTTTTCTTCAAATATTAGGAGTTCAAATAATTGATTAGGAGCTTTTCAACACAATTATATTCCAAAACCTCAATTTTTGTACTTTTTACTCATTTAAAATTCCAACGGGTCCATTGAAAGCCCCATTTAGACCTGCTCGTCCGAAACCTCTACCAAAAGGACCGCAAAAAGGTTTTCTTCAAATACTAGGAGTTCAAATAATTGATTAGGAGCTTTTCAACACAATTATGTTGCAAAACCTCATTTTTTGTACTTTTTACTCAGTTAAAATTCCAACGGGTCCATTGAAAGGCCCATTTCGACTCGCTCGTCCGAAACCTCTACAAAAAGGACTGCAAAACAAGTTTTAATCAAATATTAGGAGTTCAAATAATTGATTAGGAGCTTTTGAACACAATTATATTGCAAAACATCAATTTATGTACTTTTTACTCAGTTAAAATTCCAACGGGTCCATTGAAAGGCCCATTTCGACCCGCTCGTCTGAAACCTCTACAAAAAGGACTGCAAAACAAGTTTTAATCAAATTTTAAGAGTTCATGTAATTGATTAGGATCTTTTCAACACAATTATATTGCAAAACCACAATTTATGTACTTTTTACTCAGTTAAAATTCCAAGGGGTCCATTGAAAGGCCCATTTAGACATGCTCGTCCGAAACCTCTACAAAAAGGACCACAAAAATGTTTTATTCAAATATTAGGAGTTCATATAATTGATTAGGAGCTTTTAAACACAATTATATTGAAAAACCTCAATTTTATACTTTTTACTCAGATAAAATTCCAACGGGTCCATTGAAAGACCCATTTAGATCTGCTCGTCCGAGACCTCTACAAAAGGACCGCAAAAATGTTTTATTCAAATATTAGGAGTTCATATAATTTATTAGGAGCTTTTAAACAAAATTATATTGAAAAACCTCAATGTAACACTTTTTACTCAGATAAAATTCCAACGGGTTCATTGAAAGGCCCATTTAGACCTGCTCGTCCGAAACCTCTACAAAAAGGACATCAAAAAGGTTTTTTTTCAAATATTAGGAGTTCAAATAATTGATTAGGAGCTTTTCAACACAATTATATTGCAAAACCTCAATTTCTGTACTTTTTACTCAGTTAAAATTCCAACGAATCCATTGAAAGGCCCATTTAGACCTGCTCGTCCGAAACCTCTACAAAAAGGACCGCAAAAAGGTTTTCTTCAAATATTAGGAGTTCAAATAATTGATTAGGAGATTTTCAACACAATTATATTGCAAAACCTCAATTTCTGTACTTTTACTCATTTAAAATTCCAACGGGTCCATTGAAAGGCCCATTTAGACCTGCTCGTCCGAAACCTCTACCAAAAGGACCGCAAAAAGGTTTTCTTCAAATATTAGGAGTTCAAATAATTGGTTAGGAGCTTTTCAACACAATTATATTGCAAAACCTCAATTTCTGTACTTTTTACTCAGTTAAAATTCCAACGGGTCCATTGAAAGGCCCATTTCGACCCGCTCGTCCGAAACCTCTACAAAAATTACTACAAAACAAGTTTTAATCAAATTTTAAGAGTTCATGTAATTGATTAGGAGATTTTCAACACAATTATATTGCAAAACCTCAATTTATGTACTTTTTACTCAGTTAAAATTCCAACGGATCCATTGAAAGGCCCATTTCGACCCGCTCGTCCGAAACCTCTACAAAAAGGACTTTAGAACAAGTTTTAATCAAATTTTAGGAGTTCATGTAATTGATTAGGATCTTTTCAACACAATTATATAGCAAAACCTCAATTTCTGTACTTTTTACTCAGTTAAAATTCCAACGGGTCCATTGAAAGGCCCGTTTAGACATGCTCGTCCGAAACCTCTACAAAAAGGACCGCAAAAATGTTTTATTCAAATATTAGGAGTTCAAATAATTGATTAGGAGCTTTTCCACACAATTATATTGCAAAACCTCAATTTCTGTACTTCTTACTCAGTTAAAATTCCAACGGATCCATTGAAAGGCCCATTTAGACCTGCTCGTCCGAAACCTCTACAAAAAGGACCGCAAAAATGTTTTATTCAAATATTAGGAGTTCAAATAATTGATTAGAAGCTTTTCAACACACTTATATTGCAAAACCTCAATTTCTGTACTTTTTACTCAGTTAAAATTCCAACGGTTCCATTGAAAGGCCCATTTCAACCCGCTCGTCCGAAACCTCTACAAAAATTACTACAAAACAAGTTTTAATCAAATTTTAGGAGTTCATGTAATTTATTAGGAGCTTTTCAACACAATTATATTGCAAAACCTCAATTTATGTACTTTTTACATAGTTAAAATTCCAACGGGTCCATTGAAAGGCCCATTTAGACCTGCTCGTCCGAAACCTCTACAAAAAGGACCGCAAAAAGGTTTTATTCAAATATTAGGAGTTCAAATAATTGATTAGGAGTTTTTCAACACAATTATATTGTAAAACCTCAATTTCTATACTTTTTACTCAGTTAAAATTTCAACGGATCCATTGAAAGGCCCATTTAGACCTGCTCGTCCGAAACCTCTACAAAAAGGACCGCAAAAATGTTTTATTCAAATATTAGGAGTTCAAATAATTGATTAGAAGCTTTTCAACACACTTATATTGCAAAACCTCAATTTCTGTACTTTTTACTCAGTTAAAATTCCAACGGGTCCATTGAAAGGCCCATTTCGACTCGCTGCTCCGAAACCTCTACAAAAAGGACTGCAAAACAAGTTTTAATCAAATATTAGGAGTTCAAATAATTGGTTAGGAGCTTTTCAACACAATTATATTGCAAAACCTCAATTTCTGTACTTTTTACTCAGTTAAAATTCCAACGGGTCCATTGAAAGGCCCGTTTAGACATGCTCGTCCGAAACCTCTACAAAAAGGACCGCAAAAATGTTTTATTCAAATATTAGGAGTTCAAATAATTGATTAGGAGCTTTTCCACACAATTATATTGCAAAACCTCAATTTCTGTACTTTTTACTCATTTAAAATTCCAACGGGTAGGTACATTGAAAGGCCCATTTCTACCCGCTCGTTCGAAACTTCTACAAAAAGGACTACAAAACAAGTTTTAATCAAATTTTAGGAGTTCACATAATTGATTAGGAGCTTTTCAATACAATTATATTGCAAAACCTCAATTTTTGTACTTTTTACTCAGTTAAAATTCCAACGGGTCCATTGAATGGCCCATTTCGACCCGCTCGTCCGAAACCTCTACAAAAAGGACTGCAAAACAAGTTTTAATCAAATATTAGGAGTTCAAATAATTGATTAGGAGTTTTCATCACAATTATATTGCAAAACCGCAATTTCTGTACTTTTTACTCAGTTAAAATTCCAACGGGTCCATTGAAAGGCCCATTTCGACCCGCTCCTCCGAAACCTCTACAAAAAGGACTGCAAAACAAGTTTTAATCAAATATTAGGAGTTCAAATAATTGATTAGGAGCTTTTCAACACAATTATATTGCAAAACCTCAATTTCTGTACTTTTTACTCAGTTAAAATTCCAACGGGTCCATTGAAAGGCCCGTTTAGACATGCTCGTCCGAAACCTCTACAAAAAGGACCGAAAAAATGTTTTATTCAAATATTAGGAGTTCAAATAATTGATTAGGAGCTTTTCCACAAAATTATATTGCAAAACCACAATTTCTGTACTTCTTACTTAGTTAAAATTCCAACGGATCCCTTGAAAGGCCCATTTAGACCTGCTCGTCCGAAACCTTTACAAAAAGGACCGCAAAAAGGTTTTCTTCAAATATTAGGAGCTCAAATAATTGATTAGGAGATTTTCAACACAATTATATTGCAAAACCTCAATTTCTGTACTTTTTACTCATTTAAAATTTCAACGGGTCCATTGAAAGGCCCATTTAGACCTGCTCGTCCGAAAGCTCTACCAAAAGGACCGCAAAAAGGTTTTCTTCAAATATTAGGAGTTCAAATAATTGTTTAGGAGCTTTTCAACACAATTATATTGCAAAACCTCAATTTCTGTACTTTTTACTCAGTTAAAATTCCAACGGGTCCATTGAAAGGCCCATTTCAACCCGTTCGTCCGAAACCTCTACAAAAATTACTACAAAACAAGTTTTAATCAAATTTTAGGAGTTCATGTAATTGATTAGGAGCTTTTCAACACAATTATATTGCAAAACCTCAATTTCTGTACTTTTTACTCAGTTAAAATTCCAACGGGTCCATTGAAAGGCCCATTTAGACCTGCTCGTCCGAAACCTCTACAAAAAGGACCGCAAAAAGGTTTTATTCAAATATTAGGAGTTCAAATAATTGATTAGGAGCTTTTCAACACAATTATATTGTAAAACCTCAATTTCTGTACTTTTTACTTAGTTAAAATTCCAACGGATCCATTGAAAGGCCCATTTAGACCTGCTCGTCCGAAACCTCTACAAAAAGGACCGCAAAAATGTTTTATTCAAATATTAGGAGTTCAAATAATTGATTAGAAGCTTTTCAACACACTTATATTGCAAAACCTCAATTTCTGTACTTTTTACTCAGTTAAAATTCCAACGGGTTCATTGAAAGGCCCATTTCAACCCGCTCGTCCGAAACCTCTACAAAGAGGACTACAAAACAAGTTTTAATCAAATATTAGGAGTTCAAATAATTGATTAGGAGCTTTTCAACACAATTATATTGCAAAACCTCAATTTCTGTACTTTTTACTCATTTAAAATTCCAACGGGTACATTGAAAGGCCCATTTCGACCCGCTCGTTCGAAACCTCTACAAAAAGGACTACAAAACAAGTTTTAATCAAATTTTAGGAGTTCACGTAATTGATTAGGAGCTTTTCAATACAATTATATTGCAAAACCTCAATTTTTGTACTTTTTACTCAGTTAAAATTCCAACGGGTCCATTGAATGGCCCATTTCGACCCGCTCGTCCGAAACCTCTACAAAAAGGACTGCAAAACAAGTTTTAATCAAATATTAGGAGTTCAAATAATTGATTAGGAGTTTTCATCACAATTATATTGCAAAACCGCAATTTATGTACTTTTTACTCAGTTAAAATTCCAACGGGTCCGTTGAAAGGCCCATTTCGACCCGCTCGTCCGAAACCTCTACAAAAAGGACTTTAAAACAAGTTTTAATAAAATTTTATGAGTTCATGTAATTGATTAGGATCTTTTCAACACAATTATATTGCAAAATCTCAATTTCTGTACTTTTTACTCAGTTAAAATTCCAACGGGTCCATTGAAAGGCCCGTTTAGACATGCTCGTCCGAAACCTCTACAAAAAGGATCGCAAAAAGGTTTTATTCAAATATTAGGAGTTCAAATAATTGATTAGGAGCTTTTCAACACAATTATATTGTAAAACCTCAATTTCTGTACTTTATACTCACTTAAAATTCCAACGGATCCATTGAAAGGCCCATTTAGACCTGCTCGTCCGAAACCTCTACAAAAAGGACCGCAAAAATGTTTTATTCAAATATTAGGTGTTCAAATAATTGATTAGAAGCTTTTCAACACTCTTATATTGCAAAACCTCAATTTCTGTACATTTTACTCAGTTAAAATTCCAACGGGTCCATTGAAAGGCCCATTTCGACCCGCTCGTCCGAAACCTCTACAAAAAGGACTACAAAACAAGTTTTAATCAAATATTAGGAGTTCAAATAATTGATTAGGAGCTTTTCAACACAATTATATTGCAAAACCTCAATTTCTGTACTTTTTACTCATTTAAAATTCCAACGGGTACATTGAAAGGCCCATTTCGACCCGCTCGTCCGAAACCTCTACAAAAAGGACTACAAAACAAGTTTTAATCAAATTTTAGGAGTTCATGTAATTGATTAGGATCTTTTCAACACAATTATATTGCAAAACCTCAATTTCTGTACTTTTTACTCAGTTAAAATTCCAACGGGTCCATTGAAATGCCCATTTCGACCCGCTCGTCCGAAACCTCTACAAAAAGGACTACAAAACAAGTTTTAATCAAATATTAGGAGTTCAAATAATTGATTAGGAGCTTTTCAACACAATTATATTGCAAAACCTCAATTTCTATACTTTTTACTCATTTAAAATTCCAACGCGTCCATTGAAATTCCCGTTTCGACCCGCTCGTCCGAAACCTCTACAAAAAGGACTACAAAACAAGTTTTAATCAAATTTTAGGAGTTCATGTAATTGATTAGGAGCTTTTCAATAGAATTATATTGCAAAACCTCAATTTTTGTACTTTTTACTCAGTTAAAATTCCAACGGGTCCATTGAATGGCCCATTTTGACCCGCTCGTCCGAAACCTCTACAAAAAGGACTGCAAAACAAGTTTTAATCAAATATTAGGAGTTTAAATAATTGATTAGGAGTTTTCAACACAATTATATTGCAAAACCGCAATTTCTGTACTTTTTACTCAGTTAAAATTCCAACGGGTCCATTGAAATGCCCATTTCGACCCGCTCGTCCGAAACCTCTACAAAAAGGACTTTAAAACAAGTTTTAATCAAATTTTAGGAGTTAATGTAATTGATTAGGATCTTTTCAACACAATTATATTGCAAAACCTCAATTTCTGTACTTCTTACTCAGTTAAAATTCCAACGGGTCCATTGAAAGGCCCATTTAGACATGCTCGTCTGAAACCTCTACAAAAAGGACCGCAAAAATGTTTTATTCAAATATTAGGACTTCATATAATTGATTAGGAGCTTTTAAACACAATTATATTGAAAAACCTCAGTTTTATACTTTTTACTCAGATAAAATTCCAACGGGTCCATTGAAAGGCCATTTAGACCTGCTCGTCCGAAGCCTCTACAAAAAGGACCGCAAAAAGGTTTTATTCATATATTAGGAGTTCAAATAATTGATTAGGAGCTTTTAAACACAATTATATTGCAAAACCTTAATTTCTGTACTTTTTAATCAGTTAAAATTCGAACGGGTCCATTGAAAGGCCCATTTAGACCTCGTCCGAAACCTCTACAAAAAGGACCGCAAAAATGTTTTATTCAAATATTAGGAGTTCATATATTTGATTAGGAGCTTTTAAACATAATTATATTGAAAAACCTCAATTTTATACTTTTTACTCAGATAAAATTCCAACGGGTCCATTGAAAGGCCCATTTAGACCTGCTCGTCCGAAACCTCTACAAAAAGGACCGCAAAAAGATTTTATTCAAATATTAGTAGTTGAAATAATTTATTAGGAGCTTTTCAACACAATTATATTGCAAAACCTCAATTTCTGTACTTTTTACTAAGCTAAAATTCCAACGGATCCATTGAAAGGCCCATTTAGACCTGCTTGTCCGAAACCACTACAAAAAGGACCGCAAAAATGTTTTATTCAAATATTAGGAGTTCATGTAATTGATTAGGAGATTTTCAACAAAATTATATTGCAAAACCTCAATTTTTGTACTTTTTACTCAGTTAAAGTTCCAACGGGTCTATTGAAAGGCCCATTTAGACATGCTCGTCCGAAACCTCTACAAAAAGGACCGCAAAAATGTTTTATTCAAATATTAGGAGTTCAAATAATTGATTAGGAGCTTTTCAACACAATTATATTGCAAAACCTAAATTTATGTACTTTTTACTTAGTTAAAATTCCAACGGGTCCATTGAAAGGCCCATTTCGACCTGCTCATCCGAAACCTCTACAAAAAGGACCGCAAAAAGGTTTTCTTCAAATATTAGGAGTTCAAATAATTGATTAGGAGCTTTTCAACACAATTATATTCCAAAACCTCAATTTTTGTACTTTTTACTCATTTAAAATTCCAACGGGTCCATTGAAAGCCCCATTTAGACCTGCTCGTCCGAAACCTCTACCAAAAGGACCGCAAAAAGGTTTTCTTCAAATATTAGGAGTTCAAATAATTGATTAGGAGCTTTTCAACACATTTTTATTGTAAAACCTCAATTTCTGTACTTTTTACTCAGTTAAAATTCCAACGGGTCCATTGAAAGGCCCATTTAGACCTGCTATTCCGAAACCTCTACAAAAAGGACTGCAAAACAAGTTTTAATCAAATATTAGGAGTTCAAATAATTGATTAGGAGCTTTTGAACACAATTATATTGCAAAACCTTAATTTCTGTACTTTTTACTCAGTTAAAATTCCAACGGGTCCATTGAAAGGCCCATTTCGACCCGCTCGTCTGAAACCTCTACAAAAAGGACTGCAAAACAAGTTTTAATCAAATTTTAGGAGTTCATGTAATTGATTAGGATCTTTTCAACACAATTATAATGCAAAACCTCAATTTATGTACTTTTTACTCAGTAAAAATTCCAACGGGTCCATTGAAAGGCCCATTTAGACATGCTCGTCCGAAACCTCTACAAAAAGGACCGCAAAAATGTTTTATTCAAATATTAGGAGTTCATATAATTTATTAGGAGCTTTTAAACACAATTATATTGAAAAACCTCAATTTTATACTTTTTACTCAGATAAAATTCCAACGGGTCCATTGAAAGACCCATTTAGATCTGCTCGTCCGAAACCTCTAAAAAAAGGACCGCAAAAATGTTTTATTCAAATATTAGGAGTTCATATAATTGATTAGGAGCTTTTAAACACAATTATATTGAAAAACCTCAATTTAACACTTTTTACTCAGATAAAATTCCAACGGGTTCATTGAAAGGCCCATTTAGACCTGCTCGTCCGAAACCTCTAAGAAAAGGATATCAAAAAGGTTTTTTTTCAAATATTAGGAGTTCAAATAATTGATTAGGAGCTTTTCAACACAATTATATTGCAAAACCTCAATTTCTGCTCTTTTTACTTAGTTAAAATTCCAACGGGTACATTGAAAGGCCCATTTAGACCTGCTCGTTCGAAACCTCTACAAAAAGGACCGCAAAAAGGTTTTATTAAAATATTAGGAGTTCAAATAATTGATTAGGAGCTTTTCAATACAATTATATTGTAAAACCTCAATTTCTGTACTTTTTACTCAGTTAAAATTCCAACGGGTCCATTGAAAAGCCCATTTCGACCCGCTCGTCCGAAACCTCTACAAAAAGGACTACAAAACAAGTTTTAATCAAATATTAGGAGTTCAAATAATTGATTAGGAGCTTTTCAACACAATTATATTGCAAAACCTCAATTTCTGTACTTTTTAGTCATTTAAAATTCCAACGGGTCCATTGAAATGCCCGTTTCGACCCGCTCGTCCGAAACCTCTACAAAAAGGACTACAAAACAAGTTTTAATCAAATTTTAGGAGTTCATGTAATTGATTAGGAGCTTTTCAATAGAATTATATTGCAAAACCTCAATTTTTGTACTTTTTACTCAGTTAAAGTTCCAACGGGTCCATTGAATGGCCCATTTTGACCCGCTCGTCCGAAACCTCTAC
Organism: Hibiscus tridactylites; assembly: GCA_958450335.1. NCBI lineage: Eukaryota > Viridiplantae > Streptophyta > Magnoliopsida > Malvales > Malvaceae > Hibiscus > Hibiscus tridactylites. The sequence continues at coordinate 31,481,617 of OY288292.1, read as the reverse complement.
AAAAAGGACTGCAAAACAAGTTTTAATCAAATATTAGGAGTTCAAATAATTGATTAGGAGTTTTCAACACAATTATATTGCAAAACCGCAATTTCTGTACTTTTTACTCAGTTAAAATTCCAACGGGTCCATTGAAATGCCCATTTCGACCCGCTCGTCCGAAACCTCTACAAAAAGGACTTTAAAACAAGTTTTAATCAAATTTTAGGAGTTCATGTAATTGATTAGGATCTTTTCAACACAATTATATTGCAAAACCTCAATTTCTGTACTTCTTACTCAGTTAAAATTCCAACGGGTCCATTGAAAGGCCCATTTAGACATGCTCGTCTGAAACCTCTACAAAAAGGACCGCAAAAATGTTTTATTCAAATATTAGGACTTCATATAATTGATTAGGAGCTTTTAAACACAATTATATTGAAAAACCTCAGTTTTATACTTTTTACTCAGATAAAATTCCAACGGGTCCATTGAAAGGCCATTTAGACCTGCTCGTCCGAAGCCTCTACAAAAAGGACCGCAAAAAGGTTTTATTCATATATTAGGAGTTCAAATAATTGATTAGGAGCTTTTAAACACAATTATATTGCAAAACCTTAATTTCTGTACTTTTTACTAAGCTAAAATTCCAACGGATCCATTGAAAGGCCCATTTAGACCTGCTTGTCCGAAACCACTACAAAAAGGACCGCAAAAATGTTTTATTCAAATATTAGGAGTTCATGTAATTGATTAGGAGATTTTCAACACAATTATATTGCAAAACCTCAATTTTTGTACTTTTTACTCAGTTAAAGTTCCAACGGGTCTATTGAAAGGCCCATTTAGACATGCTCGTCCGAAACCTCTACAAAAAGGACCGCAAAAATGTTTTATTCAAATATTAGGAGTTCATATAATTGATTAGGAGCTTTTAAACATAATTATATTGAAAAACCTCAATTTTATACTTTTTACTCAGATAAAATTCCAACGGGTCCATTGAAAGGCCCATTTAGACCTGCTCGTCCGAAACCTCTACAAAAAGGACCGCAAAAAGATTTTATTCAAATATTAGTAGTTGAAATAATTTATTAGGAGCTTTTCAACACAATTATATTGCAAAACCTCAATTTCTGTACTTTTTACTAAGCTAAAATTCCAACGGATCCATTGAAAGGCCCATTTAGACCTGCTTGTCCGAAACCACTACAAAAAGGACCGCAAAAATGTTTTATTCAAATATTAGGAGTTCATGTAATTGATTAGGAGATTTTCAACACAATTATATTGCAAAACCTCAATTTTTGTACTTTTTACTCAGTTAAAGTTCCAACGGGTCTATTGAAAGGCCCATTTAGACATGCTCGTCCGAAACCTCTACAAAAAGGACCGCAAAAATGTTTTATTCAAATATTAGGAGTTCAAATAATTGATTAGGAGCTTTTCAACACAATTATATTGCAAAACCTAAATTTATGTACTTTTTACTTAGTTAAAATTCCAACGGGTCCATTGAAAGGCCCATTTCGACCTGCTCGTCCGAAACCTCTACAAAAAGGACCGCAAAAAGGTTTTCTTCAAATATTAGGAGTTCAAATAATTGATTAGGAGCTTTTCAACACAATTATATTCCAAAACCTCAATTTTTGTACTTTTTACTCATTTAAAATTCCAACGGGTCCATTGAAAGTCCCATTTAGACCTGCTCGTCCGAAACCTCTACCAAAAGGACCGCAAAAAGGTTTTCTTCAAATATTAGGAGTTCAAATAATTGATTAGGAGCTTTTCAACACATTTTTATTGTAAAACCTCAATTTCTGTACTTTTTACTCAGTTAAAATTCCAACGGGTCCATTGAAAGGCCCATTTAGACCTGCTATTCCGAAACCTCTACAAAAAGGACTGCAAAATAAGTTTTAATCAAATATTAGGAGTTCAAATAATTGATTAGGAGCTTTTGAACACAATTATATTGCAAAACCTTAATTTCTGTACTTTTTACTCAGTTAAAATTCCAACGGGTCCATTGAAAGGCCCATTTCGACCCGCTCGTCTGAAACCTCTACAAAAAGGACTGCAAAACAAGTTTTAATCAAATTTTAGGAGTTCATGTAATTGATTAGGATCTTTTCAACACAATTATATTGCAAAACCTCAATTTATGTACTTTTTACTCAGTAAAAATTCCAACGGGTCCATTGAAAGGCCCATTTAGACATGCTCGTCCGAAACCTCTACAAAAAGGACCGCAAAAATGTTTTATTCAAATATTAGGAGTTCATATAATTTATTAGGAGCTTTTAAACACAATTATATTGAAAAACCTCAATTTTATACTTTTTACTCAGATAAAATTCCAACGGGTCCATTGAAAGACCCATTTAGATCTGCTCGTCCGAAACCTCTACAAAAAGGACCGCAAAAATGTTTTATTCAAATATTAGGAGTTCATATAATTGATTAGGAGCTTTTAAACACAATTATATTGAAAAACCTCAATTTAACACTTTTTACTCAGATAAAATTCCAACGGGTTCATTGAAAGGCCCATTTAGACCTGCTCGTCCGAAACCTCTAAGAAAAGGACATCAAAAAGGTTTTTTTCAAATATTAGGAGTTCAAATAATTGATTAGGAGCTTTTCAACACAATTATATTGCAAAACCTCAATTTCTGCTCTTTTTACTTAGTTAAAATTCCAACGGGTACATTGAAAGGCCCATTTAGACCTGCTCGTTCGAAACCTCTACAAAAAGGACCGCAAAAAGGTTTTATTCAAATATTAGGAGTTCACGTAATTGATTAGGAGTTTTCAACACAATTACATTGCAAAACCGCAATTTCTGTACTTTTTACTCAGTTAAAATTCCAACGGGTCCATTGAAAGGCCCATTTCGACCCACTCTTCGGAAACCTCAACAAAAAGGACTTTAAAACAAGTTTTAATCAAATTTTAGGAGTTCATGTAATTGATTAGGATCTTTTCAACACAATTATATTGCAAAACCTCAATTTCTGTACTTTTTACTCAGTTAAAATTCCAACGGGTCCATTGAAAGACCCGTTTAGACATGCTCGTCCGAAACCTCTACAAAAAGGACCACAAAAATGTTTTATTCAAATATTAGGAGTTCATATAATTGATTAGGAGCTTTTAAACATAATTATATTAAAAAACCTCTTTTTTATACTTTTTACTCAGATAAAAATCCAACGGGTCCATTGAAAGGCCAATTTAGACCTGCTCGTCTGACTCCTCTACAAAAAGGACGGCAAAAAGGTTTTATTCAAATATTAGGAGTTAAAATAATTGATTAGGAGCTTTTCAACACAATTATATCGCAAAATCTCAATTTCTGTACTTCTTACTCAGTTAAAATTCCAACGGGTCCATTGAAAGGCCCATTTAGACCTGCTCGTCCGAAACCTCTGCAAAAAGGACTACAAAACAAGTTTTAATCAAATTTTAGGAGTTCATGTAATTGATTAGGAGCTTTTCAATACAATTATATTGCAAAACCTCAATTTTTGTACTTTTTACTCAGTTAAAATTCCAACGGGTCCATTGAATGGCCCATTTCGACCCGCTCGTCCGAAACCTCTACAAAAAGGACTGCAAAACAAGTTTTAATCAAATATTAGGAGTTCAAATAATTGATTAGGAGTTTTCAACACAATTATATTGCAAAACCGCAATTTCTGTACTTTTTACTCAGTTAAAATTCCAACGGGTCCATTGAAAGGCCCATTTCGACCCGCTCGTCCGAAACCTCTACAAAAAGGACTTTAAAACAAGTTTTAATCAAATTTTAGGAGTTCATGTAATTGATTAGGATCTTTTCAACACAATTATATTGCAAAACCTACATTTTTGTACTTTTTACTCAGTTAAAATTCCAATGGGTCCATTGAAAGGCCCGTTTAGACATGCTCGTCCGAAACCTCTACAAAAAGGACCGCAAAAATGTTTTATTCAAATATTAGGAGTTCATATAATTGATTAGGAGCTTTTAAACATAATTATATTAAAAAAACTCATTTTTATACTTTTTACTCAGATAAAAATCCAACGGGTCCATTGAAAGGCCAATTTAGACTTGCTCGTCCGAAACCTCTACAAAAAGGACGACAAAAAGGTTTTATTCAAATATTAGGAGTTCAAATAATTGATTAGGAGCTTTTCAACACAATTATATTGCAAAACCTCAATTTCTGAACTTCTTACTCAGCTAAAATTCCAACGGATCCGTCGAAAGGCCCATTTAGACCTGCTCGTCCGAAACCTCTACAAAAAGGACCGCAAAAATGTTTTATTCAAATATTAGGAGTTCAAATAATTGTTTAGGAGCTTTTCAACACAATTATATTGCAAAACCTCATTTTCTGTACTTTTTACTCAGCTAAAATTCCAACGGATCCATTGAAAGGCCCATTTAGACCTGCTCGTCCGAAACCACTACAAAAGGACCGCAAAAATGTTTTATTCAAATATTAGGAGTTCAAATAATTGATTAGAAGCTTTTGAACACAATTATATTGCAAAACCTCAATTTCTGTACTTTTACTCAGTTAAAATTCCAACAGGTCCATTGAAAGGCCCATTTCGACCCGCTAGTCCGAAACCTCTACAAAAAGGACTACAAACAAGTTTTAATCAAATATTAGGAGTTCAAATAATTTATTAGGAGCTTTTCAACACAATTATATTGCAAAACCTCAATTTCTGTACTTTTTACTCATTTAAAATTCCAACGGGTCCATTGAACGGCCCATTTCGACCCGCTCATCCGAAACCTCTACAAAAAGGACTGCAAAACAAGTTTTAATCAAATATTAGGAGTTCAAATAATTGATTAGGAGTTTTCAACACAATTATATTGCAAAACCGCAATTTCTGTACTTTTTACTCAGTTAAAATTCCAACGGGTCCATTGAAAGGCCCATTTCGACCCGCTCGTCCGAAACCTCTACAAAAAGGACTTTAAAACAAGTTTTAATCAAATTTTAGGAGTTCATGTAATTGATTAGGATCTTTTCAACACAATTATATTGCAAAACATCAATTTCTGTACTTTTTACTCAGTTAAAATTCCAACGGGTCCATTGAAAGGCCCGTTTAGACATGCTCGTCTGAAACCCCTACAAAAAGGACCGCAAAAATGTTTTATTCAAATATTAGGAGTTCATATAATTGATTAGGAGCTTTTAAACATAATTATATTAAAAAACCTCGTTTTTATACTTTTTACTCAGATTAAAATCCAACGGGTCCATTGAAAGGCCAATTTAGACCTGCTCGTCCGAAACCTCTACAAAAAGGACGGCAAAAAGGTTTTATTCAAATATTAGGAGTTCAAATAATTGATTAGGAGCTTTTCAACACAATTATATTGCAAAACCTCAATTTCTGAACTTCTTACTCAGTTAAAATTCCAACGGGTCCATTGAAAGGCCCATTTAGACCTGCTCATCCGAAACCTCTACAAAAAGGACCGCAAAAATGTTTTTTTTCAAATATTAGGAGTTCAAATAATTGATTTGGAGCTTTTCAACACAATTATATTGCAAAACCTCAATTTCTGTTCTTTTTACTCAGTTAAAATTCCAACGGGTCCATTGAAAGGCCCATTTCAACCCTCTCGTCCGAAACCTCTACAAAAAGGACTGCAAAACAAGTTTTAATCAAATTTTAGGAGTTCATGTAATTGATTAGGATCTTTTCAACACAATTATATTGCAAAACCTCAATTTATGTACTTTTTACACAGTTAAAATTCCAACGGGTCCATTGAAAGGCCCATTTAGATCTGCTCGTCCGAAACCTCTACAAAAAGGACCGCAAAAATGTTTTATTCAAATATTAGGAGTTCATATAATTGATTAGGAGCTTTTAAACACAATTATATTGAAAACCCTCAATTTTATACTTTTTACTCAGATAAAATTCCAACGGGTCCATTGAAAGGCCCATTTAGACGTGCTCGTCCGAAATCTCTACAAAAAGGACCGCAAAAAGGTTTTATTCAAATATTAGGAGTTCATGTAATTGATTAGGATCTTTTCAACACAATTATATTGCAAAACCTCAATTTCTGTACTTTTTACTCAGCTAAAATTCCAACGGATCCATTGAAAGGCCCATTTAGACCTGCTCGTCCGAAACCTCTACAAAAAGGACCGCAAAAATGTTTTATTCAAATATTAGGAGTTCAAATAATTGATTAGGAACTTTTCAACACAATTATATTGCAAAACCTCAATTTCTGTACTTTTTACTTAGCTAAAATTCCAACGGATCCATTGAAAGGCCCATTTAGACCTGCTCGTCCGAAACCTTTACAAAAAGGACCGCAAAAATGTTTTATTCATATATTAGGAGTTCAAATAATTGATTAGGAGCTTTTGAACACAATTATATTGCAAAACCTCAATTTATGTACTTTTACTCAGTTAAAATTCGAACGGGTCCATTGAAAGGCCCATTTCGACATGCTCATCCGAAACCTCTACAAAAAGGACCGCAAAAATGTTTTATTCAAATATTAGGAGTTCAAATAATTGATTAGGAGCTTTTCCACACAATTATATTGCAAAATCTCAATTTCTGTACGTTTTACTCAGTTAAAATTCCAACGGGTCCGTTGAAAGGCCCATTTAGACCTGCTCGTCCGAAACCTCTACAAAAAGAACCCCAAAAATGTTTTATTCAAATATTAGGAGTTCAAATAATTGATTAGGAGCTTTTCAACACAATTATATTGCAAAACCTCAATTTATGTACTTTTTACTCAGTTAAAATTCCAACGGGTCCATTGAAAGGCCCATTTAGACCTGCTCGTCCGAAACCTCTACAAAAAGGACCGCAAAAAGGTTTTATTCAAATATTAGGAGTTCAAATAATTTATTAGGAGCTTTTCAACACAATTATATTGCAAAACCTCAATTTCTGTAGTTTTTACTCAGCTAAAATTCCAACGGGTCCATTGAAAGGCCCATTTCGACTCGCTCGTCCGAAACCTCTACAAAAAGGACCGCAAAACAAGTTTTAATCAAATTTTAGGAGTTCATGTAATTGATTAGAAGCTTTTCAACACAATTACATTGCAAAACCTCAATTTCTGTACTTTTTACTTAGTTAAAATTCCAACGGGTCCATTGAAAGGCCCATTTAGACCCGCTCGTCCGAAACCTCTACAAAAAGGACCGCAAAAATGTTTTACTCAACTATTAGGAGTTCAAATAATTGATTAGGATCTTTTCAACACAATTACATTGCAAAACCTCAATTTCTGTACTTTTACTCAGTTAAAATTCCAACGGGTCCGTTGAAAGGCCCATTTAGACATTCTCGTCCGAAACCACTACAAAAAGAACCCCAAAAATGTTTTATTCAAATATTAGGAGTTCAAATAATAGATTAGGAGCTTTTCAAAACAATTATATTGCAAAACCTCAATTTCTGTACTTTTTACTCAGTTAAAATTCCAACGGGTCCATTGAAAGGCCCATTTCGACCCGCTCGTCCGAAACCTCTACAAAAAGGACTACAAAACAAGTTTTAATCAAATATTAGGAGTTCAAATAATTGATTAGGAGCTTTTCAACACAATTATATTGCAAAACCTCAATTTCTGTACTTTTTACTCAGTTAAAATTCCAACGGGTACATTGAAAGGCCCATTTCGACCCGCTCGTCCGAAACCTCTACAAAAAGGACTACAAAACAAGTTTTAATCAAATTTTAGGAGTTCATGTAATTGATTAGGAGCTTTTCAATACAATTATATTGCAAAACCTCAATTTTTGTACTTTTTACTCAGTTAAAATTCCAACGGGTCCATTGAATGGCCCATTTCGACCCGCTCGTCCGAAACCTCTACAAAAAGGACTGCAAAACAAGTTTTAATCAAATATTAGGAGTTCAAATAATTGATTAGGAGTTTTCAACACAATTATATTGCAAAACCGCAATTTCTGTACTTTTTACTCAGTTAAAATTCCAACGGGTCCATTGAAAGGCCCATTTCGACCCGCTCGTCCGAAACCTCTACAAAAAGGACTTTAAAACAAGTTTTAATCAAATTTTAGGAGTTCATGTAATTGATTAGGATCTTTTCAACACAATTATATTGCAAAACCTCAATTTCTGTACTTTTTACTCAGTTAAAATTCCAACGGGTCCATTGAAAGGCCCGTTTAGACATGCTCGTCCGAAACCTCTACAAAAAGGACCGCAAAAATGTTTTATTCAAATATTAGGAGTTCATATAATTGATTAGGAGCTTTTAAACATAATTATATTAAAAAACCTCATTTTTATACTTTTTACTCAGATAAAAATCCAACGGGTCCATTGAAAGGCCAATTTAGACCTGCTCGTCCGAAACCTCTACAAAAAGGACGGAAAAAAGGTTTTATTCAAATTTTAGGAGTTCAAATAATTGATTAGAAGCTTTTCAACACAATTATATTGCAAAACCTCAATTTCTGAACTTCTTACTCAGTTAAAATTCCAACGGGTCCATTGAAAGGCCCATTTAGACCTGCTCGTCCGAAACCTCTACAAAAAGGACCGCAAAAATGTTTTATTCAAATATTAGGAGTTCAAATAATTGATTCAGAGCTTTTCAACACAATTATATTGCAAAACCTCAATTTCTGTTCTTTTTACTCAGTTAAAATTCCAACGGGTCCATTGAAAGGCCCATTTCAACCCTCTCGTCCGAAACCTCTACAAAAAGGACTGCAAAACAAGTTTTAATCAAATTTTAGGAGTTCATGTAATTGATTAGGATCTTTTCAACACAATTATATTGCAAAACCTCAATTTATGTACTTTTTACACAGTTAAAATTCCAACGGGTCCATTGAAAGGCCCATTTAGATCTGCTCGTCCGAAACCTCTACAAAAAGGACCGCAAAAATAATTTATTCAAATATTAGGAGTTCATATAATTGATTAGGAGCTTTTACACACAATTATATTGAAAACCCTCAATTTTATACTTTTTACTCAGATAAAATTCCAACGGGTCCATTGAAAGGCCCATTTAGACCTGCTCGTCTGAAATCTCTACAAAAAGGACCGCAAAAAGGTTTTATTCAAATATTAGGAGTTCAAATAATTTATTAGGAGCTTTTCAACACAATTATATTGCAAAACCTCAATTTCTGTACTTTTTACTCAGCTAAAATTCCAACGGATCCATTGAAAGGCCCATTTAGACCTGCTCGTCCGAAACCTCTACAAAAAGGACCGCAAAAATGTTTTATTCAAATATTAGGAGTTCAAATAATTGATTAGGAACTTTTCAAAACAATTATATTGCAAAACCTCAATTTCTGTACTTTTTACTTAGCTAAAATTCCAACGGATCCATTGAAAGGCCCATTTAGACCTGCTCGTCCGAAACCTTTACAAAAAGGACCGCAAAAATGTTTTATTCAAATATTAGGAGTTCAAATAATTGATTAGGAACTTTTGAACACAATTATATTGCAAAACCTCAATTTTTGTACTTTTACTCAGTTAAAATTCCAACGGGTCCATTGAAAGGCCCATTTCGACCTGCTCATCCGAAACCTCTACAAAAAGGACCGCAAAAATGTTTTATTCAAATATTAGGAGTTCAAATAATTGATTAGGAGATTTTCAACACAATTATATTGCAAAATCTCAATTTCTGTACTTTTTACTCAGTTAAAATTCCAACGGGTCCGTTGAAAGGCCCATTTAGACCTGCTCGTCCGAAACCTCTACAAAAAGAACCCCAAAAATGTTTTATTCAAATATTAGGAGTTCAAATAATTGATTAGGAGCTTTTCAACACAATTATATTGCAAAACCTCAATTTCTGTACTTTTTACTCAGTTAAAATTCCAACGGGTCCATTGAAAGGCCCATTTAGACCTGCTCGTCCGAAACCTCTACAAAAAGGACCGCAAAAATGTTTTATTCAAATATTAGGAGTTCAAATAATTGATTAGGAACTTTTCAACACAATTATATTGCAAAACCTCAATTTCTGTACTTTTTACTTAGCTAAAATTCCAACGGATCCATTGAAAGGCCCATTTAGACCTGCTCGTCCGAAACCTTTACAAAAAGGACCGCAAAAATGTTTTATTCAAATATTAGGAGTTCAAATAATTGATTAGGAACTTTTGAGCACAATTATATTGCAAAACCTTAATTTATGTACTTTTACTCAGTTAAAATTCCAACGGGTCCATTGAAAGGCCCATTTCGACCCGCTCGTCCGAAACCTCTACAAAAAGGACTGCAAAACAAGTTTTAATCAAATTTTAGGAGTTCATGTAATTGTTTAGGAGCTTTTCAACACAATTATATTGCAAAACCTCAATTTCTGAACTTCTTACACAGTTAAAATTCCAACGGGTCCATTGAAAGGCCCATTTAGACCTGCTCGTCCGAAACCTCTACAAAAAGGACCGCAAAAATGTTTTATTCAAATATTATGAGTTCAAATAATTGATTAGGAGCTTTTCAACACAATTATATTGCAAAACCTCAATTTCTGTTCTTTTTACTCAGTTAAAATTCCAACGGGTCCATTGAAAGGCCCATTTCAACCCTCTCGTCCGAAACCTCTACAAAAAGGACTGCAAAACAAGTTTTATTCAAATATTAGGAGTTCAAATAATTGATTAGGAGCTTTTCAACACAATTATATTGCAAAACCTCAATTTCTGTACTTTTTACTCAGTTAAAATTCCAACGGGTCCATTGAAAGGCCCAGTTAGACCTGCTCGTCCGAAACCTCTACAAAAAGGACCGCAAAAATGTTTTACTCAAATATTAGGAGTTCAAATAATTGATTAGGAACTTTTCAACACAATTATATTGCAAAACCTCAATTTCTGTACTTTTTACTTAGCTAAAATTCCAACGGATCCATTGAAAGGCCCATTTAGACCTGCTCGTCCGAAACCTTTACAAAAAGGACCGCAAAAATGTTTTATTCAAATATTAGGAGTTCAAATAATTGATTAGGAACTTTTGAGAACAATTATATTGCAAAACCTCAATTTCTGTACTTTTTACTTAGTTAAAATTCCAACGGGTCCATTGAAAGGCCCATTTAGACCCGCTCGTCCGAAACCTCTACAAAAAGGACCGCAAAAATGTTTTACTCAACTATTGGGAGTTCAAATAATTGATTAGGAGCTTTTAAAGACAATTATATTGCAAAACCTCAATTTATGTACTTTTACTCAGTTAAAATTCCAACGGGTCCATTGAAAGGCCCATTTCGACCTGCTCGTCCGAAACCTCTACAAAAAGGACCGCAAAACAAGTTTTAATCAAATTTTAGGAGTTCATGTAATTGATTAGAAGCTTTTCAACACAATTACATTGCAAAACCTCAATTTCTGTACTTTTTACTCAGTTAAAATTCCAACGGGTCCGTTGAAAGGCCCATTTAGACCTGCTCGTCCGAAACCTCTACAAAAAGAACCCCAAAAATGTTTTATTCAAATATTAGGAGTTCAAATAATTGATTAGGAGCTTTTCAACACAATTATATTGCAAAACCTCAATTTCTGTACATTTTACTCAGTTAAAATTCCATCGTGTCCATTGAAAGGCCCATTTCGACCCGCTCGTTCGAAACCTCTACAAAAAGGACTACAAAACAAGTTTTAATCAAATATTAGGAGTTCAAATAATTGATTAGGAGCTTTTTAACACAATTATATTGCAAAACCTCAATTTCTGTACTTTTTAATACATTGAAAGGCCCATTTCGACCCGCTCGTCCGAAACCTCTACAAAAAGGACTACAAAACAAGTTTTAATCAAATTTTAGGAGTTCATGTAATTGATTAGGAGCTTTTCAACACAATTATATTGCAAAACCTCAATTTCTGTACTTTTTACTCAGCTAAAATTCCAACGGATCCATTGAAAGGCCCATTTAGACCTGCTCGTCCGAAACCTCTACAAAAAGGACCGCAAAATGTTTTATTCAAATATTAGGAGTTCAAATAATTGATTAGGAACTTTTCAACACAATTATATTGCAAAACCTCAATTTCTGTACTTTTTACTTAGCTAAAATTCCAACGGATCCATTGAAAGGCCCATTTAGACCTGCTCGTCCGAAACCTCTACAAAAAGGACCGCAAAAATGTTTTATTCAAATATTAGGAGTTCAAATAATTGATTAGGAGCTTTTGAACACAATTATATTGCAAAACCACAATTTATGTACTTTTACTCAGTTAAAATCCCAACGGGTGCATTGAAAGGCCCATTTCGACCTGCTCATCCGAAACCTCTACAAAAAGGACCGCAAAAATGTTTTATTCAAATTTTAGGAGTTCAAATAATTGATTAGGAGATTTTCAACACAATTATATTGCAAAATCTCAATTTCTGTACTTTTTACTGAGTTAAAATTCCAACGGGTCCGTTGAAAGGCCCATTTAGACCTGCTCGTCCGAAACCTCTACAAAAAGAACCCCAAAAATGTTTTATTCAAATATTAGGAGTTCAAATAATTGATTAGGAGCTTTTCAACACAATTATATTGCAAAACCTCAATTTCTGTACTTTTTACTCAGTTAAAATTCCAACGGGTCCATTGAAAGGCCCATTTAGACCTGCTCGTCCGAAACCTCTACAAAAAGGACCGCAAAAAGGTTTTATTCAAATATTAGGAGTTCAAATAATTTATTAGGAGCTTTTCAACACAATTATATTGCAAAACCTCAATTTCTGTACTTTTACTCAGTTAAAATTCCAACGGGTCCATTGAAAGGCCCATTTCGGCCTGCTCGTCCGAAACCTCTACAAAAGGACCGAAAGACAAGTTTTAATCAAATTTTAGGAGTTCATGTAATTGATTAGAAGCTTTTCAACACAATTACATTGCAAAACCTCAATTTCTATACTTTTTACTCAGTTAAAATTCCAACGGGTCCGTTGAAAGGCCCATTTAGACCTGCTCGTCCGAAACCTCTACAAAAAGAACCCCAAAAATGTTTTATTCAAATATTAGGAGTTCAAATAATTGATTAGGAGCTTTTCAACACAATTATATTGCAAAACCTCAATTTCTGTACTTTTTACTCAGTTAAAATTCTAACGGGTCCATTGAAAGGCCCATTTAGACCTGCTCGTCCGAAACCTCTACAAAAAGGACCGCAAAAAGGTTTTATTCAAATATTAGGAGTTCAAATAATTTATTAGGAGCTTTTCAACACAATTATATTGCAAAACCTCAATTTCTGTACTTTTTACTCAGCTAAAATTCCAACGGATCCATTGAAAGGCCCATTTAGACCTGCTCGTCCGAAACTTCTACAAAAAGGACCGCAAAAATGTTTTATTCAAATATTAGGAGTTCAAATAATTGATTAGGAACTTTTCAACACAATTATATTGCAAAACCTCAATTTTTGTACTTTTTACTTAGCTAAAATTCCAACGGATCCATTGAAAGGCCCATTTAGACCTGCTCGTCCAAAACCTCTACAAAAAGGACCGCAAAAATGTTTTATTCAAATATTAGGAGTTCAAATAATTGATTAGGAGCTTTTCAACACAATTATATTGCAAAACCTCAATTTCTGTACTTTTTACTTAGCTAAAATTCCAACGGATCCATTGAAAGGCCCATTTAGACCTGCTCGTCCGAAACCTTTACAAAAAGGACCGCAAAAATGTTTTTTTCAAATATTAGGAGTTCAAATAATTGATTAGGAGCTTTTGAACACAATTATATTGCAAAACCTCAATTTCTGTACTTTTACTCAGTTAAAATTCCAACGGGTCCATTGAAAGGCCCATTTCGACCTGCTCATTCGAAACCTCTACAAAAAGGACCGCAAAAATGTTTTATTCAAATATTAGGAGTTCAAATAATTGATTAGGAACTTTTCAACACAATTATATTGCAAAACCTCAATTTCTGTACTTTTTACTTAGCTAAAATTCCAACGGATCCATTGAAAGGCCCATTTAGACCTGCTCGTCCAAAACCTCTACAAAAAGGACCGCAAAAATGTTTTATTCAAATATTAGGAGTTCAAATAATTGATTAGGAGCTTTTCAACACAATTATATTGCAAAACCTCATTTTCTGTACTTTTTACTTAGCTAAAATTCCAACGGATCCATTGAAAGGCCCATTTAGACATGCTCGTCCGAAACCTTTACAAAAAGGACCGCAAAAAGTTTTATTCAAATATTAGGAGTTCAAATAATTTATTAGGAGCTTTTCAACACAATTATATTGCAAAACCTCAATTTCTGTACTTTTTACTCAGCTAAAATTCCAACGGATCCATTGAAAGGCCCATTTAGACCTGCTCGTCCGAAACTTCTACAAAAAGGACCGCAAAAATGTTTTATTCAAATATTAGGAGTTCAAATAATTGATTAGGAACTTTTCAACACAATTATATTGCAAAACCTCAATTTCTGTACTTTTACTCAGTTAAAATTCCAACGGGTCCATTGAAAGTCCCATTTCGACCTGCTCGTCCGAAACCTCTACAAAAAGGACCGCAAAAATGTTTTATTCAAATATTAGGAGTTCAAATAATTGATTAGGAGCTTTTCAACACAATTATATTGCAAAACCTCAATTCCTATACTTTTTACTCAGTTAAATTTCCAACAGGAAAGGCCCATTTCGACCCGCTCGTCCGAAAGCTCTACAAAAAGGACTACAAAACAAGTTTTAATCAAATATTAGGAGTTCAAATATTTGATTCGGAGCTTTTCAACACAATTATATTGCAAAACCTCAATTTTTGTACTTTTTACACAGTTAAAATTCCAACGGGTCCATTGAAAGGCCCATTTCGACCTGCTCGTCCGAAACCTCTAAAAAAGGACCGCAAATATTTTTTATTCAAATATTAAGACTTCAAAGAATTGTTTAGGAGCTTTTCAACACAATTATATTGCAAAACCTCAATTTCTGTACTTTTTACTTAGTTAAAATTCCAACGGGTCCATTGAAAGGCCCATTTCGACCCGCTCGTCCGAAACCTCTACAAAAAGGACTACAAAACAAGTTTCAATCAAATATTAGGAGTTCAAATAATTGATTAGGAGCTTTTCAACACATTTATATTGCAAAACCGCAATTTCTGTACTTTTTACTCAATTAAAATTCCAACGGGTCCATTGAAAGGCCCATTTCGACCCGCTCGTCCGAAACCTCTACAAAAAAGGACTGCAAAACAAGTTTTAATCAAATTTTAGGTGTTCAAATAATTGATTAGGAGCTTTTCAACACAATTATATTGCAAAATCTCAATTTCTGTACTTTTTACTTAGTTAAAATTCCAACGGGTCCATTAAAAGGCCCATTTAGACCTGCTCGTCTGAAACCTCTACAAAAAGGACCCCAAAAATGTTTTATTCAAATATTAGGAGTTCAAATAATTGATTAGGAGCTTTTAAACACAATTATATTGCAAAACCGCAATTTCTGTACTTTTTACTCAGTTAAAATTCCAACGAGTCCATTGAAAGGCCCATTTAGACATGCTCGTCCGAAACCTCTACAAAAAGGAACGCAAAACAAGTTTTAATCAAATATTAGGAGTTCAAATAATTGATTAGGAGCTTTTCAAAACAATTATATTGCTAAACCTCAATTTCTGTACTTTTTACACAGTTAAAATTCCAACGGGTCCATTGAAAGGACCATTTCGACCCGCTCGTCCGAAACATCTACAAAAAGGACTGCAAAACAAGTTTTAATCAAATTTTAGGAGTTCATGTAATAGATTAGGAGCATTTCAACACAATTATATTGCAAAACCTCAATTTCTGTACTTTTTACTCAGTTAAAATTCCAACGGGTCCATTCAAAGGCCCATTTAGACCTACTATTCCGAAACCTGTACAAAAAGGACCGCAAAAATGTTTTATTCAAATATTAGGAGTTCAAATAATTATTTAGGAGCTTTTGTACACAATTATATTGCAAAACCTCAATTTCTGTACTTTTTACTAATTTAAAATTCCAACGGGTCCATTGAAAGGCCCATTTCGACCCGCTCATCCGAAACCTCTACAAAAAGGACCGCAAAACAAGTTTTAATCAAATTTTAGGAGTTCATGTAATTGATTAGGAGCTTTTAACACAAGTATATTGCAAAACCTCAATTTCTGTACTTTTTACTCAGTTAAAATTCCAACGGGTCCATTGAAAGGCCCATTTCGACCCGCTCGACCGAAACCTCTACAAAAAGGTACGCAAAACAAGTTTTAATCAAATATTAGGAGTTCAAATAATTGATTAGGAGCTTTTCAAAACAATTATATTACAAAACCTCAATTTCTGTACTTTTTACTCAGTTAAAATTCCAACGGGTCCATTGAAAGGCCCATTTCGACTCGCTCGGCCGAAACCACTACAAAAAGGACTGCAAAACAAGTTTTAATCAAATTTTAGGAGTTCATGTAATTGATTAGGAGCTTTTCAACACAATTATATTGCAAAACCTCAATTTATGTACTTTTTACTCAGTTAAAATTCCAACGGGTCCATTGAAAGGCCCATTTCGACCTGCTCGTCCGAAACCTCTACAAAAAGGACCGCAAAACAAGTTTTCATCAAATATTAGGAGTTCAAATAATTGATTAGGAGCTTTTCAACACAATTATATTGCAAAACCGCAATTTCTGTACTTTTTACTTAATTAAAATTCCAACGGGTCCATTGAAAGGCCCATTTAGACATGCTCGTCCGAAACCTTTACAAAAAGGACCGCAAAAAGTTTTATTCAAATATTAGGAGTTCAAATAATTTATTAGGAGCTTTTCAACACAATTATATTGCAAAACCTCAATTTCTGTACTTTTTACTCAGCTAAAATTCCAACGGATCCATTGAAAGGCCCATTTAGACCTGCTCGTCCGAAACTTCTACAAAAAGGACCGCAAAAATGTTTTATTCAAATATTAGGAGTTCAAATAATTGATTAGGAACTTTTCAACACAATTATATTGCAAAACCTCAATTTCTGTACTTTTACTCAGTTAAAATTCCAACGGGTCCATTGAAAGTCCCATTTCGACCTGCTCGTCCGAAACCTCTACAAAAAGGACCGCAAAAATGTTTTATTCAAATATTAGGAGTTCAAATAATTGATTAGGAGCTTTTCAACACAATTATATTGCAAAACCTCAATTCCTATACTTTTTACTCAGTTAAATTTCCAACAGGAAAGGCCCATTTCGACCCGCTCGTCCGAAAGCTCTACAAAAAGGACTACAAAACAAGTTTTAATCAAATATTAGGAGTTCAAATATTTGATTCGGAGCTTTTCAACACAATTATATTGCAAAACCTCAATTTTTGTACTTTTTACACAGTTAAAATTCCAACGGGTCCATTGAAAGGCCCATTTCGACCTGCTCGTCCGAAACCTCTAAAAAAGGACCGCAAATATTTTTTATTCAAATATTAAGACTTCAAAGAATTGTTTAGGAGCTTTTCAACACAATTATATTGCAAAACCTCAATTTCTGTACTTTTTACTTAGTTAAAATTCCAACGGGTCCATTGAAAGGCCCATTTCGACCCGCTCGTCCGAAACCTCTACAAAAAGGACTACAAAACAAGTTTCAATCAAATATTAGGAGTTCAAATAATTGATTAGGAGCTTTTCAACACATTTATATTGCAAAACCGCAATTTCTGTACTTTTTACTCAATTAAAATTCCAACGGGTCCATTGAAAGGCCCATTTCGACCCGCTCGTCCGAAACCTCTACAAAAAAGGACTGCAAAACAAGTTTTAATCAAATTTTAGGTGTTCAAATAATTGATTAGGAGCTTTTCAACACAATTATATTGCAAAATCTCAATTTCTGTACTTTTTACTTAGTTAAAATTCCAACGGGTCCATTAAAAGGCCCATTTAGACCTGCTCGTCTGAAACCTCTACAAAAAGGACCCCAAAAATGTTTTATTCAAATATTAGGAGTTCAAATAATTGATTAGGAGCTTTTAAACACAATTATATTGCAAAACCGCAATTTCTGTACTTTTTACTCAGTTAAAATTCCAACGAGTCCATTGAAAGGCCCATTTAGACATGCTCGTCCGAAACCTCTACAAAAAGGAACGCAAAACAAGTTTTAATCAAATATTAGGAGTTCAAATAATTGATTAGGAGCTTTTCAAAACAATTATATTGCTAAACCTCAATTTCTGTACTTTTTACACAGTTAAAATTCCAACGGGTCCATTGAAAGGACCATTTCGACCCGCTCGTCCGAAACATCTACAAAAAGGACTGCAAAACAAGTTTTAATCAAATTTTAGGAGTTCATGTAATAGATTAGGAGCATTTCAACACAATTATATTGCAAAACCTCAATTTCTGTACTTTTTACTCAGTTAAAATTCCAACGGGTCCATTCAAAGGCCCATTTAGACCTACTATTCCGAAACCTGTACAAAAAGGACCGCAAAAATGTTTTATTCAAATATTAGGAGTTCAAATAATTATTTAGGAGCTTTTGTACACAATTATATTGCAAAACCTCAATTTCTGTACTTTTTACTAATTTAAAATTCCAACGGGTCCATTGAAAGGCCCATTTCGACCCGCTCATCCGAAACCTCTACAAAAAGGACCGCAAAACAAGTTTTAATCAAATTTTAGGAGTTCATGTAATTGATTAGGAGCTTTTAACACAAGTATATTGCAAAACCTCAATTTCTGTACTTTTTACTCAGTTAAAATTCCAACGGGTCCATTGAAAGGCCCATTTCGACCCGCTCGACCGAAACCTCTACAAAAAGGTACGCAAAACAAGTTTTAATCAAATATTAGGAGTTCAAATAATTGATTAGGAGCTTTTCAAAACAATTATATTACAAAACCTCAATTTCTGTACTTTTTACTCAGTTAAAATTCCAACGGGTCCATTGAAAGGCCCATTTCGACTCGCTCGGCCGAAACCACTACAAAAAGGACTGCAAAACAAGTTTTAATCAAATTTTAGGAGTTCATGTAATTGATTAGGAGCTTTTCAACACAATTATATTGCAAAACCTCAATTTATGTACTTTTTACTCAGTTAAAATTCCAACGGGTCCATTGAAAGGCCCATTTCGACCTGCTCGTCCGAAACCTCTACAAAAAGGACCGCAAAACAAGTTTTCATCAAATATTAGGAGTTCAAATAATTGATTAGGAGCTTTTCAACACAATTATATTGCAAAACCGCAATTTCTGTACTTTTTACTTAATTAAAATTCCAACGGGTCCATTGAAAGGCCCATTTAGACATGCTCGTCTGAAACCACTACAAAAAGAAACGCAAAACAAGTTTTAATCAAATATTAGGAGTTCAAATAATTGATTAGGAGCTTTTCAACACAAGTATATTACAAAACCGCAATTTCTGTACTTTTTACTTAGTTAAAATTCCAACGGGTCCATTGAAAGGCCCATTTCGACCCGCTCGTCCGAAACCTCTACAAAAAGAACTGCAAAACAAGTTTTAATCAAATTTTTGGAGTTCATGTAATTGATTAGGAGCATTTCAACACAATTATATTGCAAAACCTCAATTTCTGTACTTTTTACTTAGTTAAAATTCCAACGGGTCCATTGAAAGGCACATTTAGAGCTGCTATTCCGAAACCTGTACAAAAAGGACCGCAAAAATGTTTTATTCAAATATTAGGAGATCAAATAATTGATTAGGAGCTTTTCAACACAATTATATTGCAAAACCTCAATTTCTGTACTTTTTACTCATTTAAAATTCCAACGGGTCCATTGAAAGGCCCATTTCGACCCGCTCGTCCGAGACCTCTACAAAAAGGACTGCAAAACAAGTTTTAATCAAATTTTAGGAGTTCATGTAATTGATTAGGAGCTTTTCAACACAATTCCATTGCAAAACCTCAATTTCTGTACTTTTTACTCAGTTAAAATTCCAACGGGTCCATTGAAAGGCCCATTTCGACCCGCTCGTCCGAAACCTCTACAAAAAGGACTGCAAAACAAGTTTTAATATTTTAGGAGTTCATGTAATTGATTAGGAGCTTTTCAACACAATTATATTGCAAAATCTCAATTTCTGTACTTTTTACTCAGTTAAAATTCCAACGGGTCCATTGAAAGGCCCATTTCGACCTGCTCGTTTGAAACCTCTACAAAAAGGACCGCAAAACAAGTTTTAATCAAATCTTAGATGTTCATGTAATTGATTAGTAGCTTTTCAACACAATTATATTGCAAAACAACAATTTCTGTACTTTTTACTCAGTTAAAATTCCAAAGAGTCCATTGAAAGGCCCATTTAGACATGCTCGTCTGAAACCTCTACAAAAAGGACTGCAAAACAAGTTTTAATCAAATTTTAGGAGTTCATGTAATTGATTAGGAGCTTTTCAACACAAGTATATTGCAAAACCTCGATTTCTGTAGTTTTTACTCAGTTAAAATTCCAACGGGTCCATTGAAAGGCCCATTTCGACCCGCTCGTCCGAAACCTCCACAAAAAGGACCGCAAAACAAGTTTTAATCAGATCTTAGGTGTTCATGTAATTGATTAGAAGCTTTTCAACACAATTATATTGCAAAACAGCAATTTCTATACTTTTTAATCAGTTAAAATTCCAACGAGTCCATTGAAAGGCCCATTTAGACATGCTCGTCCGAAACCTCTACAAAAAGGAACGCAAAACAAGTTTTAATCAAATATTAGGAGATCAAATAATTGATTAGGAGCTTTTCAAAACAGTTATATTGCAAAACCTCAATTTCTGTACTTTTTACACAGTTAAAATTCCAACGGGTCCATTGAAAGGACCATTTCGACCCGCTCGTCCGAAACCTCTACAAAAAGGACTGCAAAACAAGTTTTAATCAAATTTTAGGAGTTCATGTAATAGATTAGGAGCATTTCTACACAATTATATTTCAAAACCTCAATTTCTGTACTTTTTACTCAGTTAAAATTCCAACGGGTCCATTGAAAGGCCCATTTAGACCTGCTATTCAGAAACCTGTACAAAAAGGACCGCAAAAATGTTTTATTCACTTATTAGGAGTTCAAATAATTGATTAGGAGCTTTTCTACACAATTATATTGCAAAACCTCAATTTCTGTACTTTTTACTAATTTAAAATTCCAACGGGTCCATTGAAAGGCCCATTTCGACCCGCTCATCCGAAAACTCTACAAAAAGGACTGCAAAACAAGTTTTAATCAAATTTTAGGAGTTCATGTAATTTATTAGGAGCTTTTCAACACAAGTATATTGCAAAACCTTAATTTCTGTACTTTTTACTCAGTTAAAATTCCAACGGGTCCATTGAAAGGCCCATTTCGACCCGCTCGACCGAAACCTCTACAAAAAGGAACGCAAAACAAGTTTTAATCAAATATTAGGAGTTCAAATAATTGATTAGGAGCTTTTCAAAACAATTATATTGCAAAACCTCAATTTCTGTACTTTTTACTCAGTTAAAATTCCAACGGGTCCATTGAAAGGCCCATTTCGACCCGCTCGTCCGAAACCTCTACAAAAAGGACTGCAAAACAAGTTTTAATCAAATTTTAGGAGTTCATGTAATTGATTAGGAGCTTTTCAACACAATTATATTGCAAAACCTCAATTTATGTACTTTTTACTCAGTTAAAATTCCAACGGGTCCATTGAAAGGCCCATTTCGACCGGCTAGTACGAAACCTCTACAAAAATGACTGCAAAACAAGTTTTAATCAAATTTTAGGAGTTCATGTAATTGATTAGGAGCTTTTCAACACAAGTATATTGCAAAACCTCAATTTCTGTACTTTTTACTCAGTTAAAATTCCAACGGGTCCATTGAAAGGCCCATTTCGACCCGCTCGACCGAAACCTCTACAAAAAGGAACGCAAAACAAGTTTTAATCAAATATTAGGTGTTCATGTAATTGATTAGAAGCTTTTCAACACAATTATATTGCAAAATAGCAATTTCTGTACTTTTTACTCAGTTAAAATTCCAACGAGTCCATCGAAAGGCCCATTTAGGCATGCTCGTCCGAAACCTCTACAAAAAGGAACACAAAACAAGTTTTAATCAAATATTAGGAGTTCAAATAATTGATTAGGAGCTTTTCAAAACAATTATATTGCAAAACCTCAATTTCTGTACTTTTTACACAGTTAAAATTCTAACGGGTCCATTGAAAGGCCCATTTCGACCCGCTCGTCCGAAACCTCTACAAAAAGGACTGCAAAACAAGTTTTAATCAAATTTTAGGAGTTCATGTAATTGATTAGGAGCATTTCAACACAATTATTGCAAAACCTCAATTTCTGTACTTTTTACTCAGTTAAAATTCCAACGGGTCCATTGAAAGGCCCATTTAGACCTGCTATTCCGAAACCTATACAAAAAGGACCGCAAAAATGTTTTATTCAAATATTAGGAGTTCAAATAATTGATTAGGAGCTTTTCAACACAATTATATTGCAAAACCTCAATTTCTGTACTTTTTACTCATTTAAAATTCCAACGGGTCCATTAAAAGGCCCATTTCAACCCGCTCGTCCGAAACATGTACAAAAAGGACCGCAAAAATGTTTTACTTAACTATTAGGAGTTCAAATAATTGATTAGGCGCTTTTCAACACAATTATATTGCAAAACCTCAATTTCTGTACTTTTTACTCATTTAAAATTCCAACGGGTCCATTGAAAGGCCCATTTAGACCTGCTCGTCCGAAACCTCTACAAAAAGGAACGCAAAAATGTTTTATTCAAATATTAGGAGTTCAAATAATTGATTAGGAGCTTTTGAACACAATTATATTGCAAAACCTCAATTTCTGTACTTTTTACTCATTTAAAATTCCAACGGGTCATTAAAAGGCACATTTCGACCCGCTCATCCGAAACCTCTACAAAAAGGACCGCAAAACAAGTTTTAATCAAATTTTTGGAGTTCATGTAATTTATTAAAAGCTTTTCAACTTTTGGATGGCGCATGGCGTCTGGTGCTTTACCAGTTGGTTCTAAACTGCAAGTCTTTGCTCCAGAATCGGGGCCCTGTCCCATTTGTGGTCATCATTCAGAGACTATCCTCCATGCCTTTCGAGATTGCTCAGGGGCCACCGAAGCTCTTCAGCTTTTTGGTATTCCCATTCGCCTTTACAGAAGTTCGGCTCCTTCTACTCTGCAATGGTTGGAAGAAGCCGCCCACCTTCTATCCTCCGATAAATTTGGTCTTTTTCTTACTACTATTTTGAACATTTGGAACAAGCGTAATGATTGGATTCATAATCACCATTTGCAACCATCCTGGCTTACTACCGTCAACTCTATTAGTCTTCATAATGACTTTTACAGTGCAATTGTGCCTACCATTCCAGCACCCTCTTTTCTTTCTTCCACAAACTGGAGTCCTCCTCCGTCTAACCATATCAAAATTAATGTAGATGGGGCTTTCAATCCTTCTACTCGTGCTGCGGCGGTTGGTGCTGTGGCACGAGATTCTACAGGTGCAGTGGTGGGGGGCCTCGCCTTTCTGCTAGGCAGCCGTCCGGATGCAGTCACTTGTGAAGGTGAAAGCCTTCTTGCCGGAGTTACCTTCGCTCGCTCTCAAGGATGGACTCAGATTTTGCTGGAAACTGATTGTGCTTCCATTGCAAATAGAATCAACAATCCAGGACTAGACCTCTCCAGGTTGGGGCCTCTTCTTCATCAAATTCGAGAATCTCTTCATGACTTTGTATCAGCTTCTGTTTCCTTTGTACGCCGTGAGGCAAATCATGTAGCGCATTCTTTGGCGACCTTTTCGTTTGGCAATATGTCTGCCTTATCTTTTACTTATGATATTCCTCCTTGTATCAAACATCTTGTAACAACTATTTCATGAAATAAAATATAGGCACTCTTTTCCCCTTTTTAGGGTCCTCTATCTCTGCTTGAAGGACAGTAGTAGGGGTTTTTAACGAGGCCTTTCTTCCAAAAAAAAATTCCAACGGGTCCATTGAAAGGCCCATTTCGACCCGCTCGTCCGAAACCTCTACAATAAGGACTGCAAAACAAGTTTTAATCAAATTGTAGGAGTTCATGTAATTGATTAGAAGCTTTTCAACACAATTACATTGCAAAACCTCAATTTCTGTACTTTTTACTCAGTTAAAATTCCGACGGGTCCATTGAAAGGCCCATTTAGACCCGCTCGTCCGAAACATGTACAAAAAGGACCGCAAAAATGTTTTACTTAACTATTAGGAGTTCAAATAATTGATTAGGCGCTTTTCAACACAATTATATTGCAAAACCTCAATTTCTGTACTTTTTACTCATTTAAAATTCCAACGGGTCCATTGAAAGGCCCATTTAGACCTGCTCGTCCGAAACCTCTACAAAAAGGAACGCAAAAATGTTTTATTCAAATATTAGGAGTTCAAATAATTGATTAGGAGCTTTTGAACACAATTATATTGCAAAACCTCAATTTCTGTACTTTTTACTCATTTAAAATTCCAACGGGTCATTAAAAGGCACATTTCGACCCGCTCATCCGAAACCTCTACAAAAAGGACCGCAAAACAAGTTTTAATCAAATTTTTGGAGTTCATGTAATTTGTTAGAAGCTTTTCAACATAATTACATTGCAAAACCTCAATTTTTGTACTTTTTACTTAGTTAAAATTCCAACGGGTCCATTGAAATGCCCTTTTAGACCCGCTCGTCTGAAACCTCTACAAAAAGGACCGCAAAAGTGTTTTACTCAACTATTAGGAGTTCAAATAATTGATTAGGAGCTTTTCAACACAATTATATTGCAAAACCTCAATTTCTGTACTTTTTACTCATTTAAAATTCCAACGGGTCCATTGAAAGGCCCATTTAGACCTGCTCGTCCGAAACCTCTACAAAAAGGAACGCAAAAATGTTTTATTCAAATATTAGGAGTTCAAATAATTGATTAGGAGCTTTTGAACACAATTATATTGCAAAACCTCAATTTCTGTACTTTTTACTCATTTAAAATTCCAACGGGTCATTAAAAGGCACATTTCGACCCGCTCATCCGAAACCTCTACAAAAAGGACCGCAAAACAAGTTTTAATCAAATTTTTGGAGTTCATGTAATTTATTAGAAGCTTTTCAACATAATTACATTGCAAAACCTCAATTTTTGTACTTTTTACTTAGTTAAAATTCCAACGGGTCCATTGAAATGCCCTTTTAGACCCGCTCGTCTGAAACCTCTACAAAAAGGACCGCAAAAGTGTTTTACTCAACTATTAGGAGTTCAAATAATTGATTAGGAGCTTTTCAACACAATTATATTGCAAAACCTCAATTTCTGTACTTTTTACTCATTTAAAATTCCAACGGGTCCATTGAAAGGCCCATTTAGACCTGCTCGTCCGAAACCTCTACAAAAAGGACCGCAAAAATGTTTTATTCAAATATTAGGAGTTCAAATAATTGATTAGGAGCTTTTCAACACAATTATATTGCAAAACCTCAATTTCTGTACTTTTTACTCATTTAAAATTCCAACGGGTCTATTGAAAGGCCCATTTCGACCCGCTCGTCCGAAACCTCTACGAAAAGGACTGCAAAACAAGTTTTAATCAAATATTAGGAATTCAAATAATTGATTAGGTGCTTTTCAACACAATTATATTGCAAAACCGCAATTTTTGTACTTTTTACTAAGTTAAAATTCCAACGGGTCCATTGAAAGGCCCATTTCGACCCGCTCGTCCGAAACCTCTACAAAAAGGACTGCAAAACAAGTTTTAATCAAATTTTAGGAGTTCATGTAATTGATTAGGAGCTTTTCAACACAATTATATTGCAAAACCGCAATTTTTGTACTTTTTACTCAGTTAAAATTCCAACGGGTCCATTGAAAGGCCCATTTCCTCCCGCTCATCCGAAACCTCTACAAAAAGGACCGCAAAACAAGTTTTAATCAAATATTAGGAGTTCAAATAATTGATTAGGAGCTTTTCAACACAATTACATTGCAAAACCGCAATTTATGTACTTTTTACTCAGTTAAAATTCCAACGGGTCCATTGAAAGGCCCATTTCGACCCGCTCGTCCGACACCTCTATAAAAATTACTGCAAAACAAGTTTTAATCAAATTTTAGGAGTTCATGTAATTGATTAGGAGCTTTTAAACACATGTATATTGCAAAACATCAATTTCTATACTTTTTACTCAGTTAAAATTCCAACGGGTCCATTGAAAGGCCCTTTTCGACCTGCTCGTCCGAAACCTCTACAAAAAGGAACGCAAAACAAGTTTTAATCAAATTTTAGGAATTCATGTAATTGATTAGGAGCTTTTCAACACAATTATATTGCAAAACCGCAATTTCTGTACTTTTTACTCAATTAAAATTCCAACGAGTCCATTGAACGGCCCATTTAGACATGCTCGTCCGAAACCTCTACAAAAAGGAACGCAAAAAAACTTTTAATCAAATATTTGGAGTTCAAATAATTGATTAGGAGCTTTTCAAAACAATTATATTGCAAAACCGCAATTTCTGTACTTTTTACTCAGTTAAAATTCCAACGAACATTCTTTCTAGGTTTGCTGCCCGACAAACGAACATTCTCCTGGGACTTGGTGCATGCAAATATGGACCCAAAGTCAATCACCTTCTTTTTGCTGATGATTGTATGGTTTTCATCAACAATTCTACAACTGAAGTAACTCATCTTAAACGAGCTCTGCAAACTTACGCTGATGCCTCTGGTCAAGCAGTAAACTTTTAAAAATCAACAATCTTCTATAATCCACGTACCCCATCTTCTATAAGATCTGCAATTAATAATCTCCTGCACGTACGCGAGGTGTCCAACCCTGGGGTTTATTTAGGTATTCCACTGCTCATAGGAAAGAACAAAACTGAATCCCTAGGATTTGTGCGTGATAGAGTCCACGACCGTCTTTCTAGTTGGGATAAACATCTTTTGTCCTCTAGTGGCCGAGAGATCTTCATTAAAGCAGTCCTCCAATCCCTACCTCAATATGTTATGTCCTGTTATATCCTTCCACAAAACATCATTGAAGATATGACCACAGCTATTAGACAATATTGGTGGTCAGGTAAATCCAACAAAAAAGGATGGCATATGCTACCATGGAACAATGTCTGTTTACCTAAGGCTGCTGGAGGAATGGGATTTAAGGATCTACATGACTTCAATATTGCTCTTTTGGGTAAACAAATATGGAGACTAATTTGTGAACCAAATTCTCTACTAGGCCAGATTTATCGAGCTAAATATTTCCCTTCTGGAATATCCTTGATTCCTCCAGGCCTATTCGTGACTCTTTCGCTTGGCAAGGCATGTACAATGCTATTCAACGCCTTCTCCCAAGATTCCTATATCGCCTAGGAATCAATAGTAATATAAGATTTCATAAAGACATTTGGGGAGGTCACTCCCCTATTACCCTTAATGGGAATTATGAAATTTCGGATGAAGTCCATATCCGATGTCGTGATTTCATGATCCATAACCAAACTGCCTGGGATCCTGCCAAAGTACATCGATATTTTACCCCAACAGACGCTTCCACCGTACTTGGTATACCGATTATAAATGATCAGCGTGACTCTATTCTCTAGTCTTCTAACGACTCAGGCATTTACTCGGTTCGCTCTGGTTATCTTTTCTTACAACGCCCTGTGCTCCCACAAACTCCGCCTAATCGTTTTTGGAAATTCCTGTAAAAAATTAAAGCTTTGCCTAAAGTCAAAACTTTTGGATGGCGCATGGCGTCTGGTGCTTTACCAGTTGGTTCTAAACTGCAAGTCTTTGCTCCAGAATCGGGGCCCTGTCCCATTTGTGGTCATCATTCAGAGACTATCCTCCATGCCCTTCGAGATTGCTCAGGGGCCACCGAAGCTCTTCAGCTTTCTGGTATTCCCATTCGCCTTTACAGAAGTTCGGCTCCTTCTACTCTGCAATGGTTGGAAGAAGCCGCCCACCTTCTATCCTCCGATAAATTTGGTCTTTTTCTTACTACTATTTTGAACATTTGGAACAAGCGTAATGATTGGATTCATAATCACCATTTGCAACCATCCTGGCTTACTACCGTCAACTCTATTAGTCTTCATAATGACTTTTACAGTGCAATTGTGCCTACCATTCCAGCACCCTCTTTTCTTTCTTCCACAAACTGGAGTCCTCCTCCGTCTAACCATATCAAAATTAATGTAGATGGGGCTTTCAATCCTTCTACTCGTGCTGCGGCGGTTGGTGCTGTGGCACGAGATTCTACAGGTTCAGTGGTGGGGGGCCTCGCCTTTCTGCTAGGCAGCCGTCCGGATGCAGTCACTTGTGAAGGTGAAAGCCTTCTTGCCGGAGTTACCTTCGCTCGCTCTCAAGGATGGACTCAGATTTTGCTGGAAACTGATTGTGCTTCCATTGCAAATAGAATCAACAATCCAGGACTAGACCTCTCCAGGTTGGGGCCTCTTCTTCATCAAATTCGAGAATCTCTTCATGACTTTGTATCAGCTTCTGTTTCCTTTGTACGCAATGAGGCAAATCATGTAGCGCATTCTTTGGCGACCTTTTCGCTTGGTAATATGTCTGCCTTATCTTTTACTTATGATATTCCTCCTTGTATCAAACATCTTGTAACAACTATTTCATGAAATAAAATATAGGCACTCTTTTCCCCTTTTTAGGGTCCTCTATCTCTGCTTGAAGGACAGTAGTAGGGGTTTTTAACGAGGCCTTTCTTTCAAAAAAAAATTCCAACGGGTCCATTGAAAGGCCCATTTCGACCCGCTCGTCCGAAACCTCTACAATAAGGACTGCAAAACAAGTTTTAATCAAATTTTAGGAATTCATGTAATTGATTAGGAGCTTTTCAACACAATTATATTGCAAAACCGCAATTTCTGTACTTTTTACTCAGTTAAAATTCCAACGGGTCCATTGAAAGGCCCATTTAGACCTGCTCGTTCGAAACCTCTACAAAAAGGACCGCAAAACAAGTTTTAATCAAATATTAGGAGTTCAAATAATTGATTAGGTGCTTTTCAACACAATTATATTAAAAAACCGCAATCTCTGTACTTTTTACTTAGTTAAAATTCCAACGGGTCCATTGAAAGGCCCATTTCGACCCGCTCGTCCGAAACCTCTACAAAAAGGACTGCAAAACAAGTTTTAATCAAATTTTAGGAGTTCATGTAATTCATTAGAAGCTTTTCAACACAATTATATTGCAAAACCTCAATTTCTGTACTTTTTACTCAGTTAAAATTCCAACGAGTCCATTGAAAGGCCCATTTAGACCTGCTATTCCGAAACCTGTACAAAAAGGACCGCAAAAATGTTTTATTCAAATACTAGGACTTCAAATAATTGATTAGGAGCTTTTCAACACAATTATATTGCAAAACCTCAATTTATGTACTTTTTACTCATTTAAAATTCCAACGGGTCCATTGAAAGGCCCATTTCGACCCGCTCGTCCGAAACCTCTACAAAAATGACTGCAAAACAAGTTTTAATCAAATTTTAGGAGTTCATGTAATTGATTAGAAGCTTTTCAACACAATTATATTGCAAAACAGCAATTTCTGTACTTTTTACTCAGTTAAAATTCCAACGAGTCCATTGAAAGGCCCATTTAGACATGCTCGTCCGAAACCTCTACAAAAAGGAACGCAAAACAAGTTTTAATCAAATATTAGGAGTTCAAATAATTGATTAGGAGCTTTTCAAAACAATTATATTGCAAAACCTCAATTTCTGTACTTTTTACACAGTTAAAATTCCAACGGGTCCATTGAAAGGACCATTTCGACCCGCTCGTCCGAAACCTCTACAAAAAGGACTGCAAAACAAGTTTTAATCAAATTTTAGGAGTTCATGTAATAGATTAGGAGCATTTCAACACAATTATATTGCAAAACCTCAATTTCTGTACTTTTTACTCAGTTAAAATTCCAACGGGTCCATTGAAAGGCCCATTTAGACCTGCTATTCCGAAACCTGTACAAAAAGGACCGCAAAAATGTTTTATTCACTTATTAGGAGTTCAAATAATTGATTAGGAGCTTTTCTACACAATTATATTGCAAAACCTCAATTTCTGTACTTTTTACTAATTTAAAATTCCAACGGGACCATTGAAAGGCCCATTTCGACCCGCTCATCCGAAAACTCTACAAAAAGGACTGCAAAACAAGTTTTAATCAAATTTTAGGAGTTCATGTAATTTATTAGGAGCTTTTCAACACAAGTATATTGCAAAACCTTAATTTCTGTACTTTTTACTCAGTTAAAATTCCAACGGGTCCATTGAAAGGCCCATTTCGACCCGCTCGACCGAAACCTCTACAAAAAGGAACGCAAAACAAGTTTTAATCAAATATTAGGAGTTCAAATAATTGATTAGGAGCTTTTCAAAACAATTATATTGCAAAACCTCAATTTCTGTACTTTTTACTCAGTTAAAATTCCAACGGGACCATTGAAAGGCCCATTTCGACCCGCTCGTCTGAAACCTCTACAAAAAGGACTGCAAAACAAGTTTTAATCAAATTTTAGGAGTTCATGTAATTGATTAGGAGCTTTTCAACACAATTATATTGCAAAACCTCAATTTATGTAGTTTTTACTCAGTTAAAATTCCAACGGGTCCATTGAAAGGCCCATTTCGACCGGCTAGAACGAAACCTCTACAAAAAAGATTGCAAAAACAAGTTTTAATCAAATTTTAGGAGTTCATGTAATTGATGAGGAGCTTTTCAACACAAGTATATTGCAAAACCTCAATTTCTGTACTTTTTACTCAGTTAAAATTCCAACGGGTCCATTGAAAGGCCCATTTCGACCCGCTCGACCGAAACCTTTACAAAAAGGAACGCAAAACAAGTTTTAATCAAATCTTAGGTGTTCATGTAATTGATTAGAAGCTTTTCAACACAATTATATTGCAAAACAGCAATTTCTGTACTTTTTACTCAGTTAAAATTCCAACGAGTCCATCGAAAGGCCCATTTAGACATGCTCGTCCGAAACCTCTACAAAAAGGAACGCAAAACAAGTTTTAATCAAATATTAGGAGTTCAAATAATTGATTAGGAGCTTTTCAAAACAATTATATTGCAAAACCTCAATTTCTGTACTTTTTACACAGTTAAAATTCTAACCCGTCCATTGAAAGGCCCATTTCGACCCGCTCGTCCGAAACCTCTACAAAAAGGACTGCGAAACAAGTTTTAATCAAATTTTAGGAGTTCATGTAATTGATTAGGAGCATTTCAACACAATTATTGCAAAACCTCAATTTCTGTACTTTTTACTCAGTTAAAATTCCAACGGGTCCATTGAAAGGCCCATTTAGACCTGCTATTCCGAAACCTATACAAAAAGGACCGCAAAAATGTTTTATTCAAATATTAGGAGTTCAAATAATTGATTAGGAGCTTTTCAACACAATTATATTGCAAAACCTCAATTTCTGTACTTTTTACTCATTTAAAATTCCAACGGGTTCATTAAAAGGCCCATTTCAACCCGCTCGTCCGAGACCTCTACAAAAAGGACTGCAAAACAAGTTTTAATCAAATTTTAAGAGTTCATGTAATTGATTAGGAGCTTTTCAACACAATTATATTGCAAAACCTCAATTTATGTACTTTTTACTCAGTTAAAATTCCAACGGGTCCATTGAAAGGCCCATTTCGACCCGCTAGTCCGAAACCTCTACAAAAAGGACTGCAAAACAAGTTTTAATCAAATTTTAGGAGTTCATGTAATTGATTAGGAGCTTTTCAACACAATTATATTGCAAAACCTCAATTTCTGTACTTTTTACTCAGTTAAAATTCCAACGGATCCATTGAAAGGCCCACTTAGACCTGCTCGTTCGAAACCTCTACAAAAAGGACCGCAAAACAAGTTTTAATCAAATATTAGGAGTTCAAATAATTGATTAGGAGCTTTTCAACACAATTATATTGCAAAACCGCAATTTCTGTACTTTTTACTCAGTTAAAATTCCAACGGGTCCATTGAAAGGCCCATTTCGACCCGCTCATCCGAAACCTCTACGAAAAGGACTGCAAAACAAGTTTTAATCACATTTTAGGAGTTCATGTAATTGATTAGGAGCTTTTCAACACAAGTATATTGGAAAACCTCAATTTCTGTACTTTTTACTCAGTTAAAATTCCAACGAGTCCATTGAAAGGCCCATTTAGACATGCTCGTCTGAAACCTCTACAAAAAGGAACACAAAACAAGTTTTAATCAAATATTAGGAGTTGAAATAATTGATTAGGAGCTTTTCAAAACAATTATATTGCAAAACCTCAATTTCTGTACTTTTTACTCAGTTAAAATTCCAACGGGTCCATTGAAAGGCCCATTTCGACCAGCTCGTCCGAAACCTCTAAAAAAAGGACTGCAAAACAAGTTTTATTCAAATTTTAGGAGTTCATGTAATTGATTAGGAGCTTTTCAACACAAGTATATTGCAAAACCTCAATTTCTGAACTTTTTACTTAGTTAAAATTCCAACGGGTCCATTGAAAGGCCCATTTCGACCCGCTCGTCCGAAACCTCTAGAAAAAGAACCGCAAAACAAGTTTTAATCAAATTTTAGGAATTCAATTAATTGATTAGGAGCTATTCAACCCAATTATATTGCAAAACCGCAATTTTTGTACTTTTTACTCAGTTAAAATTCCAACGGGTCCATTGAAAGGCAAATATAGACCTGCTCGTCCGAAACCTCTACAAAAAGGACCGCAAAACAAGTTTTCATCAAATATTAGGAGTTCAAATAATTGATTAGGAGCTTTTCAACACAATTATATTACAAAACCACAATTTCTGTACTTTTTACTCAGTTAAAATTCCAACGGGTCCATTGAAAGGCCCATTTCGACCAGCTCGTCCGAAACCTCTACAAAAAGGACTGCAAAACAAGTTTTAATCAAATTTTAGGGGTTCATGTAATTGATTAGGAGCTTTTCAACACAATTATATTGCAAAACCTCAATTTCTATACTTTTTACTCAGTTAAAATTCCAACGGGTCCATTGAAAGGCCCATTTCGACCCGCTCGTCCGAAACCTCTACAAAAAGGACCGCAAAACAAGTTTTAATCAAATCTTAGATGTTCATGTAATTGATTAGAAGCTTTTCAACACAATTATATTGCAAAACAGCAATTTCTGTACTTATTACTAAGTTAAAATTCCAACGAGTCCATTGAAAGGCCCATTTAGACATGCTCGTCTGAAACCACTACAAAAAGAAACGCAAAACAAGTTTTAATCAAATATTAGGAGTTCAAATAATTGATTAGGAGCTTTTCAAAACAATTATATTGCAAAACCTCAATTTCTGTACTTTTTACTCAGTTAAAATTCCAACGGGTCCATTGAAAGGCCCATTTCGACCCGCTCGTCCGAAACCTCTACAAAAAGGACTGCAAAACAAGTTTTAATCAAATTTTAGGAGTTCATGTAATTGATTAGGAGCTTTTCAACACAAGTATATTGCAAAACCTCAATTTCTGAACTTTTTACTCAATTAAAATTCCAACGGGTCCATTGAAAGGCCCATTTCGACCCGCTCGTCCGAAACCTCTACAAAAAGAACCGCAAAACAAGTTTTAATCAAATTTTAGGAATTGAATGAATTGATTAGGAGCTATTCAACACAATTATATTGCAAAACCGCAATTTTTGTACTTTTTACTCAGTTAAAATTCCAACGGGTGCATTGAAAGGCCCATTTCGACCTGCTCGTCCGAAACCTCTACAAAAAGGACCACAAAAACGTTTTCTTCAAATATTAGGAGTTCAAATAATTTATTAGGAGCTTTTCAACACAATTATATTGCAAAACCTCAATTTCTGTACTTTTTACTCAGTTAAAATTCCAACGGGTCCATTGAAAGGCCCATTTCGACTCGTTCGTCCGAAACCTCTACAAAAAAGACTGCAAAACAAGTTTTAATCAAATTTTAGGAGTTCATGTAATTGATTAGGAGCTTTTCAACACAATTATATTGCAAAACCTCAATTTCTGTACTTTTTACTCAGTTAAAATTGCAACGGGTCCATTGAAAGGCCCATTTAGACCTGCTCGTCTGAAAACCTCTACAAAAAGGACTGCAAAACAAGTTTTAATCAAATTTTAGGAGTTCATGTAATTGATTAGGAGCTTTTCAACACAATTATATTGTGAAACCTCAATTTCTATACTTTTTACTTAGTTAAAATTCCAACGGGTCCATTGAAAGGCCCTTTAGACCTGCTATTCCGAAATCTGTACTAAAAGGACCGCAAAAATGTTTTATTCAAATATTAGGAGTTCAAATAATTGATTAGGAGCTTTTCAACACAATTATATTGCAAAACCTCAATTTTTGTACTTTTTACTCATTTAAAATTCCAACGGGTCCATTGAAAGGCCCATTTCGACCTGCTCGTCCGAAACCTCTACAAAAAGGACCGCAAAACGGTTTTCTTCAAATATTAGGAGTTCAAATAATTGATTAGGAGCTTTTCAGCACAATTATATTGCAAAACCTCAATTTCTGTACTTTTTACTCATTTAAAATTCCAACGGGTCCATTGAGAGGCCCATTTCGACTCGTTCGTCCGAAACCTCTACAAAAAGGACTGCAAAACAAGTTTTAATCAAATTTTAGGAGTTCATGTAATTGATTAGGAGCTTTTCAACACAATTATATTGCAAAACCTCAATTTCTGTACTTTTTACTCAGTTAAAATTCCAACGGGTCCATTGAAAGGCCCATTTAGACCTGCTATTCCGAAACCTGTACAAAAAGGACCGCAAAAATGTTTTATTCAAATACTAGGACTTCAAATAATTGATTAGGAGCTTTTCAACACAATTATATTGCAAAACCTCAATTTATGTACTTTTTACTCATTTTAAATTCCAACGGGTCCATTGAAAGACCATTTCAACCCGCTCGTCCGAAACCACTACAAAAATGACTGCAAAACAAGTTTTAATCAAATTTTAGGAGTT
Source organism: Hibiscus tridactylites (assembly GCA_958450335.1). Taxonomy (NCBI): domain Eukaryota; kingdom Viridiplantae; phylum Streptophyta; class Magnoliopsida; order Malvales; family Malvaceae; genus Hibiscus; species Hibiscus tridactylites. The sequence continues at coordinate 31,446,588 of OY288292.1, read as the reverse complement.
CATGTAATTGATTAGAAACTTTTCAACAAAATTATATTGCAAAACAGCAATTTCTGTACTTTTTACTCAGTTAAAATTCCAACGAGTCCATTGAAAGGCCCATTTAGACATGCTCGTCCGAAACCTCTACAAAAAGGAACGCAAAACAAGTTTTAATCAAATATTAGGAGTTCAAATAATTGATTAGGAGCTTTTCAAAACAATTATATTGCAAAACCTCAATTTCTGTACTTTTTACACAGTTAAAATTCCAACGGGTCCATTGAAAGGACCATTTCGACCCGCTCGTCCGAAACCTCTACAAAAAGGACTGCAAAACAAGTTTTAATCAAATTTTAGGAGTTCATGTAATAGATTAGGAGCATTTCAACACAATTATATTGCAAAACCTCAATTTCTGTACTTTTTACTCAGTTAAAATTCCAACGGGTCCATTGAAAGGCCCATTTAGACCTGCTATTCCGAAACCTGTACAAAAAGGACCGCAAAAATGTTTTATTCAAATATTAGGAGTTTAAATAATTGATTAGGAGCTTTTGTACACAATTATATTGCAAAACCTCAATTTCTGTACTTTTTACTAATTTAAAATTCCAACGGGTCCATTGAAAGGCCCATTTCGACCCGCTCATCCGAAACCTCTACAAAAAGGACCGCAAAACAAGTTTTAATCAAATTTTAGGAGTTCATGTAATTGATTAGGAGCTTTTCAACACAAGTATATTGCAAAACCTCAATTTCTGTACTTTTTACTCAGTTAAAATTCCAACGGGTCCATTGAAAGGCCCATTTCGACCCGCTCGACCGAAACCTCTACAAAAAGGAACGCAAAACAAGTTTTAATCAAATATTAGGAGTTCAAATAATTGATTTGGAGCTTTTCAAAACAATTATATTACAAAACCTCAATTTCTGTACTTTTTACTCAGTTAAAATTCCAACGGGTCCATTGAAAGGCCCATTTCGACTAGCTCGTCTGAAACCTCTACAAAAAGGACTGCAAAACAAGTTTTAATCAAATTTTAGGAGTTCATGTAATTGATTAGGAGCTTTTCAACACAATTATATTGCAAAACCTCAATTTCTATACTTTTTACTCAGTTAAAATTCCAACGGGTCCATTGAAAGGCCCATTTAGACCTGCTATTCCGAAATCTGTACAAAAAGGACCGCACAAATGTTTTATTCAAATATTAGGAGTTCAAATAATTGATTAGGAGCTTTTCAACACAATTATATTGCAAAACCTCAATTTTGTACTTTTTACTCATTTAAAATTCCAACGGGTCCATTGAAAGGCCCATTTCGACCTGCTCGTCCGAAACCTCTACAAAAAGGACCACAAAAAGGTTTTCTTCAAATATTAGGAGTTCAAATAATTTATTAAGAGCTTTTCAACACAATTATATTGCAAAACCTCATTTTTTGTACTTTTTACTCATTTAAAATTCCAACGGGTCCATTGAAAGGCCCATTTCGACTCGTTCGTCCGAAACCTCTACAAAAAAGACTGCAAAACAAGTTTTAATCAAATTTTAGGAGTTCATGTAATTGATTAGGAGCTTTTCAACATAATTATATTGCAAAACCTCAATTTCTGTACTTTTTACTCAGTTAAAATTCCAACGGGTCCATTGAAAGGCCCATTTAGACCTGCTCGTCTGAAACCTCTACAAAAAGGACTGCAAAACAAGTTTTAATCAAATTTTAGGAGTTCATGTAATTGATTAGGAGCTTTTCAACACAATTATATTGCAAAACCTCAATTTCTATACTTTTTACTCAGTTAAAATTCCAACGGGTCCATTGAAAGGCCCATTTAGACCTGCTATTCCGAAATCTGTACAAAAAGGACCGCACAAATGTTTTATTCAAATATTAGGAGTTCAAATAATTGATTAGGAGCTTTTCAACACAATTATATTGCAAAACCTCAATTTTGTACTTTTTACTCAGTTAAAATTCAAATGGGCCCATTGAAAGGCCAATTTAGACCAGCTCGTCCGAAACCTCTACAAAAAGGTTCGCAAAAATGTTTTATTCAAGTATTAGGAGTTCAAATAATTGATTAGGAGCTTTTCAACACAATTATATTGCAAAACCTCAATTTCTGTACTTTTTACTCAGTTAAAATTCCAACGGGTCCATTGAAAGGCCCATTTAGACCTGCTCGTCTGAAACCTCTACAAAAAGGACTGCAAAACAAGTTTTAATCAAATTTTAGGAGTTCATGTAATTGATTAGGAGCTTTTCAACACAATTATATTGTGAAACCTCAATTTCTATACTTTTTACTCAGTTAAAATTCCAACGGGTCCATTGAAAGGCCCATTTAGACCTGCTATTCCGAAACCTGTACAAAAAGGACCGCAAAAATGTTTTATTCAAATACTAGGACTTCAAATAATTGATTAGGAGCTTTTCAACACAAGTATATTGCAAAACCTCAATTTCTGTACTTTTTACTCAGTTAAAATTCCAACGGGTCCATTGAAAGGCCCATTTCGACCCGCTCGACCGAAACCTCTACAAAAAGGAACGCAAAACAAGTTTTAATCAAATCTTAGGTGTTCATGTAATTGATTAGAAGCTTTTCAACACAATTATATTGCAAAACAGCAATTTCTGTACTTTTTACTCAGTTAAAATTCCAACGAGTCCATCGAAAGGCCCATTTAGACATGCTCGTCCGAAACCTCTACAAAAAGGAACGCAAAACAAGTTTTAATCAAATATTAGGAGTTCAAATAATTGATTAGGAGCTTTTCAAAACAATTATAATGCAAAACCTCAATTTTTGTACTTTTTACACAGTTAAAATTCTAACGGGTCCATTGAAAGGCCCATTACGACCCGCTCGTCCGAAACCTCTACAAAAAGGACTGCAAAACAAGTTTTAATCAAATTTTAGGAGTTCATGTAATTGATTAGGAGCATTTCAACACAATTATTGCAAAACCTCAATTTCTATACTTTTTACCTAGTTAAAATTCCAACGGGTCCATTGAAAGGCCCATTTAGAACTGCTATTCCGAAACCTATTTAAAAAGGACCGCAAAAATGTTTTATTCAAATATTAGGAGTTCAAATAATTGATTAGGAGCTTTTCAACACAATTATATTGCAAAACCTCAATTTCTGTACTTTTTACTCATTTAAAATTCCAACGGGTCCATTAAAAGGCCCATTTCGACCCGCTCGTCCGAGACCTCTACAAAAAGGACTGCAAAACAAGTTTTAATCAAATTTTAGGAGTTCATGTAATTGATTAGGAGCTTTTCAACACAATTATATTGCAAAACCTCAATTTATGTACTTTTTACTCAGTTAAAATTCCAACGGGTCCATTGAAAGGCCCATTTCGACCCGCTAGTCCGAAACCTCTACAAAAAGGACTGCAAAACAAGTTTTAATCAAATTTTAGGAGTTCATGGAATTGATTAGGAGCTTTTCAACACAATTATATTGCAAAACCTCAATTTCTGTACTTTTTACTCAGTTAAAATTCCAACGGATCCATTGAAAGGCTCATTTAGACCTGCTCGTTCGAAACCTCTACAAAAAGGACCGCAAAACAAGTTTTAATCAAATATTAGGAGTTCAAATAATTGATTAGGAGCTTTTCAACACAATTATATTGCAAAACCGCAATTTCTGTACTTTTTACTCAGTTAAAATTCCAATGGGTCCATTGAAAGGCCCATTTCGACCCGCTCATCCGAAACCTCTACAAAAAGGACTGCAAAACAAGTTTTAATCACATTTTAGGAGTTCATGTAATTGATTAGGAGCTTTTCAACACAAGTATATTGGAAAACCTCAATTTCTATACTTTTTACTCAGTTAAATTTCCAACGGGTCCATTGAAAGGCCCATTTCGACCCGCTCGTCTGAAACCTCTACAAAAAGGACCGCAAAACAAGTTTTAATCAAATCTTAGATGTTCATGTAACTGATTAGAAGCTTTTCAACACAATTATATTGCAAAACAGCAATTTCTGTACTTTTTACTCAGTTAAAATTCCAAAGAGTCCATTGAAAGGCCCATTTAGACATGCTCGTCTGAAACCTCTACAAAAAGGACTGCAAAACAAGTTTTATTCAAATTTTAGGAGTTCATGTAATTGATTAGGAGCTTTTCAACACAAGTATATTGCAAAACCTCAATTTCTGTAGTTTTTACTCAGTTAAAATTCCAACGGGTCCATTGAAAGGCCCATTTCGACCCGCTCGTCCGAAACCTCCACAAAAAGGACCGCAAAACAAGTTTTAATCAAATCTTAGGTGTTCATGTAATTGATTAGAAGCTTTTCAACACAATTATATTGCAAAACATCAATTTCTATACTTTTTACTCAGTTAAAATTCCAACGAGTTCATTGAAAGGCCCATTTAGACATGCTCGTCCGAAACCTCTACAAAAAGGAACACAAAACAAGTTTTAATCAAATATTAGGAGTTCAAATAATTGATTAGGAGCTTTTCAAAACAATTATATTGCAAAACCTCAATTTCTGTACTTTTTACACAGTTAAAATTCCAACGGGTCAATTGAAAGGACCATTTCGACCCGCTCGTCCGAAACCTCTACAAAAAGGACTGCAAAACAAGTTTTAATCAAATTTTAGGAGTTCATGTAATAGATTAGGAGCATTTCAACACAATTATATTGCAAAACCTCAATTTCTGTACTTTTTACTCAGTTAAAATTCCAACGGGTCCATTGAAAGGCCCATTTAGACCTGCTATTCCGAAACCTGTACAAAAAGGACCACAAAAATGTTTTATTCACTTATTAGGAGTTCAAATAATTGATTAGGAGCTTTTCTACACAATTATATTGCAAAACCTCAATTTCTGTACTTTTTACTAATTTAAAATTCCAACGGGTCCATTGAAAGGCCCATTTCGACCCGCTCATCCGAAAACTCTACAAAAAGGACTGCAAAACAAGTTTTAATCAAATTTTAGGAGTTCATGTAATTGATTAGGAGGTTTTCAACACAAGTATCTTGCAAAACCTTAATTTCTGTACTTTTTACTCAGTTAAAATTCCAACGGGTCCATTGAAAGGCCCATTTCGACCCGCTCGACCGAAACCTCTATAAAAAGGAACGCAAAACAAGTTTTAATCAAATATTAGGAGTTCAAATAATTGATTAGGAGCTTTTCAAAACAATTATATTGCAAAACCTCAATTTCTGTACCTTTTACTCAGTTAAAATTCCAACGGGTCCATTGAAAGGCCCATTTCGACCCGCTCGTCCGAAACCTCTACAAAAAGGACTGCAAAACAAGTTTTAATCAAATTTTAGGAGTTCATGTAATTGATTAGGAGCTTTTCAACACAATTATATTGCAAAACCTCAATTTATGTAGTTTTTACTCAGTTAAGATTCCAACGGGTCCATTGAAAGGCCCATTTCGACCGGCTAGTACGAAACCTCTACAAAAAAGACTGCAAAACAAGTTTTAATCAAATTTTAGGAGTTCATGTAATTGATTAGGAGCTTTTCAACACAAGTATATTGCAAAACCTCAATTTCTGTACTTTTTACTCAGTTAAAATTCCAACGGGTCCATTGAAAGGCCCATTTCGACCCGCTCGACCGAAACCTCTACAAAAAGGAACGCAAAACAAGTTTTAATCAAATCTTAGGTGTTCATGTAATTGATTAGAAGCTTTTCAACACAATTATATTGCAAAACAGCAATTTTTGTACTTTTTACTCAGTTAAAATTCCAACGAGTCCATCGAAAGGCCCATTTAGACATGCTCGTCCGAAACCTCTACAAAAAGGAACGCAAAACAAGTTTTAATCAAATATTAGGAGTTCAAATAATTGATTAGGAGCTTTTCAAAACAATTATATTGCAAAACCTCAATTTCTGTACTTTTTACACAGTTAAAATTCCAACGGGTCCATTGAAAGGCCCATTTCGACCCGCTCGTCCGAAACCTCTACAAAAAGGACTGCAAAACAAGTTTTAATCAAATTTTAGGAGTTCATGTAATTGATTAGGAGCATTTCAACACAATTATTGCAAAACCTCAATTTCTGTACTTTTTACTCAGTTAAAATTCCAACGGGTCCATTGAAAGGCCCATTTCGACCCGCTCATCCGAAAACTCTACAAAAAGGACTGCAAAACAAGTTTTAATCAAATTTTAGGAGTTCAAATAATTGATTAGGAGCTTTTCAACACAATTATATTGCAAAACCTCAATTTCTGTACTTTTTACTCAGTTAAAATTCCAACGGGTCCATTGAAAGGCCCATTTCGACCCGCTCGACCGAAACCTCTATAAAAAGGAACGCAAAACAAGTTTTAATCAAATATTAGGAGTTCATGTAATTGATTAGGAGCTTTTCAAAACAATTATATTGCAAAACCTCAATTTCTGTACCTTTTACTCAGTTAAAATTCCAACGGGTCCATTGAAAGGCCCATTTCGACCCGCTCGTCCGAAACCTCTACAAAAAGGACTGCAAAACAAGTTTTAATCAAATTTTAGGAGTTCATGTAATTGATTAGGAGCTTTTCAACACAATTATATTGCAAAACCTCAATTTATGTAGTTTTTACTCAGTTAAGATTCCAACGGGTCCATTGAAAGGCCCATTTCGACCGGCTAGTACGAAACCTCTACAAAAAAGACTGCAAAACAAGTTTTAATCAAATTTTAGGAGTTCATGTAATTGATTAGGAGCTTTTCAACACAAGTATATTGCAAAACCTCAATTTCTGTACTTTTTACTCAGTTAAAATTCCAACGGGTCCATTGAAAGGCCCATTTCGACCCGCTCGACCGAAACCTCTACAAAAAGGAACGCAAAACAAGTTTTAATCAAATCTTAGGTGTTCATGTAATTGATTAGAAGCTTTTCAACACAATTATATTGCAAAACAGCAATTTTTGTACTTTTTACTCAGTTAAAATTCCAACGAGTCCATCGAAAGGCCCATTTAGACATGCTCGTCCGAAACCTCTACAAAAAGGAACGCAAAACAAGTTTTAATCAAATATTAGGAGTTCAAATAATTGATTAGGAGCTTTTCAAAACAATTATATTGCAAAACCGCAATTTCTGTACTTTTTACTCAGTTAAAATTCCAATGGGTCCATTGAAAGGCCCATTTCGACCCGCTCATCCGAAACCTCTACAAAAAGGACTGCAAAACAAGTTTTAATCACATTTTAGGAGTTCATGTAATTGATTAGGAGCTTTTCAACACAAGTATATTGGAAAACCTCAATTTCTATACTTTTTACTCAGTTAAAATTCCAACGGGTCCATTGAAAGGCCCATTTCGACCCGCTCGTCTGAAACCTCTACAAAAAGGACCGCAAAACAAGTTTTAATCAAATCTTAGATGTTCATGTAACTGATTAGAAGCTTTTCAACACAATTATATTGCAAAACAGCAATTTCTGTACTTTTTACTCAGTTAAAATTCCAAAGAGTCCATTGAAAGGCCCATTTAGACATGCTCGTCTGAAACCTCTACAAAAAGGACTGCAAAACAAGTTTTAATCAAATTTTAGGAGTTCATGTAATTGATTAGGAGCTTTTCAACACAAGTATATTGCAAAACCTCAATTTCTGTAGTTTTTACTCAGTTAAAATTCCAACGGGTCCATTGAAAAGCCCATTTCGACCCGCTCGTCCGAAACCTCCACAAAAAGGACCGCAAAACAAGTTTTAATCAAATCTTAGGTGTTCATGTAATTGATTAGAAGCTTTTCAACACAATTATATTGCAAAACATCAATTTCTATACTTTTTACTCAATTAAAATTCCAACGAGTCCATTGAAAGGCCCATTTAGACATGCTCGTCCGAAACCTCTACAAAAAGGAACGCAAAACAAGTTTTAATCAAATATTAGGAGTTCAAATAATTGATTAGGAGCTTTTCAAAACAATTATATTGCAAAACCTCAATTTCTGTACTTTTTACACAGTTAAAATTCCAACGGGTCAATTGAAAGGACCATTTCGACCCGCTCGTCCGAAACCTCTACAAAAAGGACTGCAAAACAAGTTTTAATCAAATTTTAGGAGTTCATGTAATAGATTAGGAGCATTTCAACACAATTATATTGCAAAACCTCAATTTCTATACTTTTTACTCAGTTAAAATTCCAACGGGTCCATTGAAAGGCCCATTTAGACCTGCTATTCCGAAACCTGTACAAAAAGGACCACAAAAATGTTTTATTCACTTATTAGGAGTTCAAATAATTGATTAGGAGCTTTTCTACACAATTATATTGCAAAACCTCAATTTCTGTACTTTTTACTAATTTAAAATTCCAACGGGTCCATTGAAAGGCCCATTTCGACCCGCTCATCCGAAAACTCTACAAAAAGGACTGCAAAACAAGTTTTAATCAAATTTTAGGAGTTCATGTAATTGATTAGGAGGTTTTCAACACAAGTATCTTGCAAAACCTTAATTTCTGTACTTTTTACTCAGTTAAAATTCCAACGGGTCCGTTGAAAGGCCCATTTCGACCCGCTCGACCGAAACCTCTACAAAAAGGAACGCAAAACAAGTTTTAATCAAATATTAGGAGTTCAAATAATTGATTAGGAGCTTTTCAAAACAATTATATTGCAAAACCTCAATTTCTGTACCTTTTACTCAGTTAAAATTCCAACGGGTCCATTGAAAGGCCCATTTCGACCCGCTCGTCCGAAACCTCTACAAAAAGGACTGCAAAACAAGTTTTAATCAAATTTTAGGAGTTCATGTAATTGATTAGGAGCTTTTCAACACAATTATATTGCAAAACCTCAATTTATGTAGTTTTTACTCAGTTAAGATTCCAACGGGTCCATTGAAAGGCCCATTTCGACCGGCTAGTACGAAACCTCTACAAAAAAGACTGCAAAACAAGTTTTAATCAAATTTTAGGAGTTCATGTAATTGATTAGGAGCTTTTCAACACAAGTATATTGCAAAACCTCAATTTCTGTACTTTTTACTCAGTTAAAATTCCAACGGGTCCATTGAAAGGCCCATTTCGACCCGCTCGACCGAAACCTCTACAAAAAGGAACGCAAAACAAGTTTTAATCAAATCTTAGGTGTTCATGTAATTGATTAGAAGCTTTTCAACACAATTATATTGCAAAACAGCAATTTTTGTACTTTTTACTCAGTTAAAATTCCAACGAGTCCATCGAAAGGCCCATTTAGACATGCTCGTCCGAAACCTCTACAAAAAGGAACGCAAAACAAGTTTTAATCAAATATTAGGAGTTCAAATAATTGATTAGGAGCTTTTCAAAACAATTATATTGCAAAACCTCAATTTCTGTACTTTTTACACAGTTAAAATTCCAACGGGTCCATTGAAAGGCCCATTTCGACCCGCTCGTCCGAAACCTCTACAAAAAGGACTGCAAAACAAGTTTTAATCAAATTTTAGGAGTTCATGTAATTGATTAGGAGCATTTCAACACAATTATTGCAAAACCTCAATTTCTGTACTTTTTACTCAGTTAAAATTCCAACGGGTCCATTGAAAGGCCCATTTAGACCTGCTATTCCGAAACCTACACAAAAAGGACCGCAAAAATGTTTTATTCAAATATTAGGAGTTCAAATAATTGATTAGGAGCTTTTCAACACAATTATATTGCAAAACCTCAATTTCTGTACTTTTTACTCATTTAAAATTCCAACGGGTCCATTAAAAGGCCCATTTCGACCCGCTCGTCCGAGATCTCTACAAAAAGGACTGCAAAACAAGTTTTAATCAAATTTTAGGAGTTCATGTAATTGATTAGGAGCTTTTCAACACAATTATATTGCAAAACCTCAATTTATGTACTTTTTACTCAGTTAAAATTCCAACGGGTCCATTGAAAGGCCCATTTCGACCCGCTAGTCCGAAACCTCTACAAAAAGGACTGCAAAACAAGTTTTAATCAAATTTTAGGAGTTCATGTAATTGATTAGGAGCTTTTCAACACAATTATATTGCAAAACCTCAATTTCTGTACTTTTTACTCAGTTAAAATTCCAACGGATCCATTGAAAGGCCCATTTAGACCTGCTCGTTCGAAACCTCTACAAAAAGGACCGCAAAACAAGTTTTAATCAAATATTAGGAGTTCAAATAATTGATTAGGAGCTTTTCAACACAATTATATTGCAAAACCGCAATTTCTGTACTTTTTACTCAGTTAAAATTCCAATGGGTCCATTGAAAGGCCCATTTCGACCCGCTCATCCGAAACCTCTACAAAAAGGACTGCAAAACAAGTTTTAATCACATTTTAGGAGTTCATGTAATTGATTAGGAGCTTTTCAACACAAGTATATTGGAAAACCTCAATTTCTATACTTTTTACTCAGTTAAAATTCCAACGGGTCCATTGAAAGGCCCATTTCGACCCGCTCGTCTGAAACCTCTACAAAAAGGACCGCAAAACAAGTTTTAATCAAATCTTAGATGTTCATGTAACTGATTAGAAGCTTTTCAACACAATTATATTGCAAAACAGCAATTTCTGTACTTTTTACTCAGTTAAAATTCCAACGAGTCCATTGAAAGGCCCATTTAGACATGCTCGTCTGAAACCTCTACAAAAAGGAACGCAAAACAAGTTTTAATCAAATATTAGGAGTTGAAATAATTGATTAGGAGCTTTTCAAAACAATTATATTGCAAAACCTCAATTTCTGTACTTTTTACTCAGTTAAAATTCCAACGGGTCCATTGAAAGGCCCATTTCGACCAGCTCGTCCGAAACCTCTACAAAAAGGACTGCAAAACAAGTTTTAATCAAATTTTAGGAGTTCATGTAATTGACTAGGAGCTTTTCAACACAAGTATATTGCAAAACCTCAATTTTTGAACTTTTTACTTAGTTAAAATTCCAACGGGTCCATTGAAAGGCCCATTTCGACCCGCTCGTCCGAAACCTCTACAAAAAGAACCGCAAAACAAGTTTTAATCAAATTTTAGGAATTCAATTAATTGATTAGGAGCTATTCAACCCAATTATATTGCAAAACCGCAATTTTTGTACTTTTTACTCAGTTAAAATTCCAACGGGTCCATTGAAAGGCAAATTTAGACCTGCTCGTCCGAAACCTCTACAAAAAGGACCGCAAAACAAGTTTTAATAAAATATTAGGAGTTCAAATAATTGATTAGGAGCTTTTCAACACAATTATATTACAAAACCACAATTTCTGTACTTTTTACTCAGTTAAAATTCCAACGGGTCCATTGAAAGACCATTTCGACCAGCTCGTCCGAAACCTCTACAAAAAGGACTGCAAAACAAGTTTTAATCAAATTTTAGGAGTTCATGTAATTGATTAGGAGCTTTTCAACACAATTATATTGCAAAACCTCAATTTCTATACTTTTTACTCAGTTAAAATTCCAACGGGTCCATTGAAAGGCCCATTTCGACCCGCTCGTCCGAAACCTCTACAAAAAGGACCGCAAAACAAGTTTTAATCAAATATTAGGAGTTCAAATAATTGATTAGGAGCTTTTCAACACAAGTATATTACAAAACCGCAATTTCTGTACTTTTTACTTAGTTAAAATTCCAACGGGTCCATTGAAAGGCCCATTTCGACCCGCTCGTCCGAAACCTCTACAAAAAGGACTGCAAAACAAGTTTTAATATTTTAGGAGTTCATGTAATTGATTAGGAGCTTTTCAACACAATTATATTGCAAAATCTCAATTTCTGTACTTTTTACTCAGTTAAAATTCCAGCGGGTCCATTGAAAGGCCCATTTCGACCTGCTCGTTTGAAACCTCTACAAAAAGGACCGCAAAACAAGTTTTAATCAAATATTAGGAGTTCAAATAATTGATTAGGAGCTTTTCAACACAAGTATATTACAAAACCGCAATTTCTGTACTTTTTACTTAGTTAAAATTCCAACGGGTCCATTGAAAGGCCCATTTCGACCCGCTCGTCCGAAACCTCTACAAAAAGGACTGCAAAACAAGTTTTAATATTTTAGGAGTTCATGTAATTGATTAGAAGCTTTTCAACACAATTATATTGCAAAATAGCAATTTCTGTACTTTTTACTCAGTTAAAATTCCAACGAGTCCATTGAACGGCCCATTTAGACATGCTCGTCTGAAACCTCTACAAAAAGAAACGCAAAACAAGTTTTAATCAAATATTAGGAGTTCAAATAATTGATTAGGAGCTTTTCAAAACAATTATATTGCAAAACCTCAATTTCTGTACTTTTTACTCAGTTAAAATTCCAACGGGTCCATTGAAAGGCCCATTTCGACCCGCTCGTCCGAAACCTCTACAAAAAGGACTGCAAAACAAGTTTTAATCAAATTTTAGGAGTTCATGTAATTATTAGGAGCTTTTCAACACAAGTATATTGCAAAACCTCAATTTCTGAACTTTTTACTCAGTTAAAATTCCAACGGGTCTATTGAAAGGCCCATTTCGACCCGCTCGTCCGAAACCTCTACAAAAAGTACTGCAAAACAAGTTTTAATCAACTTTTATTAATGCATGTAATTGATTAGGAGCTATTCAACCCAATTATATTGCAAAACCGCAATTTTTGTACTTTTTACTCAGTTAAAATTCCAACGGGTCCATTGAAAGGCCCATTTAGACCTGCTCGTCCGAAACCTCTAGAAAAAGGACCGCAAAACAAGTTTTAATCAAATATTAGGAGTTCAAATAATTGATTAGGAGCTTTTCAACACAATTATATTACAAAACCGCAATTTATGTACTTTTTACTCAGTTAAAATTCCAACGGGTCCATTGAAAGGCCCATTTCGACTAGCTCGTCTGAAACCTCTACAAAAAGGACTGCAAAACAAGTTTTAATCAAATTTTAGGAGTTCATGTAATTGATTAGGAGCTTTTCAACACAATTATATTGCAAAACCTCAATTTCTATACTTTTTACTCAGTTAAAATTCCAACGGGTCCATTGAAAGGCCCATTTAGACCTGCTATTCCGAAATCTGTACAAAAAGGACCGCACAAATGTTTTATTCAAATATTAGGAGTTCAAATAATTGATTAGGAGCTTTTCAACACAATTATATTGCAAAACCTCAATTTCTGTACTTTTTACTCATTTAAAATTCCAACGGGTCCATTGAAAGGCCCATTTCGACCCGCTCGTCCAAGACCTCTACAAAAAGGACTGCAAAACAAGTTTTAATCAAATTTTAGGAGTTCATGTAATTGATTAGGAGCTTTTCAACACAATTATATTGCAAAACCTCAATTTATGTACTTTTTACTCAGTTAAAATTCCAACGGGTCCATTGAAAGGCCCATTTCGACCCGCTAGTCCGAAACCTCTACAAAAAGGACTGCAAAACAAGTTTTAATCAAATTTTAGGAGTTCATGTAATTGATTAGGAGCTTTTCAACACAATTATATTGCAAAACCTCAATTTATGTACTTTTTACTCAGTTAAAATTCCAACGGGTCCATTGAAAGGCCCATTTAGACCTGCTCGTTCGAAACCTCTACAAAAAGGACCGCAAAACAAGTTTTAATAAAAAATTAGGCGTTCAAATAATTGATTAGGAGCTTTTCAACACAATTATATTGCAAAACCGCAATTTTTGTACTTTTTACTCAGTTAAAATTCCAACGGGTCCATTGAAAGGCCCATTTCGACTCGCTCATCCGAAACCTCTACAAAAAGGACTGCAAAACAAGTTTTAATCAAATTTTAGGAGTTCATGTAATTGATTAGGAGCTTTTCAACACAAGTATATTGCAAAACCTCAATTTCTGTACTTTTTACTCAGTTAAAATTCCAACGGGTCCATTGAAAGGCCCATTTAGACCTGCTCGTCCGAAACCACTATAAAAAGGACCGCAAAACAAGGTTTAATCAAATATTAGGAGTTCAAATAATTGATTAGGAGCTTTTCAACACAATTATATTGCAAAACCTCAATTTCTGTACTTTTTAATCAGTTAAAATTCCAACGGGTCCATTGAAAGGCCCATTTAGACCTGCTATTCCGAAACCTGTACAAAAAGGACCGCAAAAATGTTTTATTCAAATATTAGGAGTTCAAATAATTGATTAGGAGCTTTTCAACAGAATTATACTGCAAAACCTCAATTTCTGTACTTTTTACTCATTTAAAATTCCAACGGGTCCATTGAAAGGCCCATTTCGACCCGTTCGTCCGAAACCTCTACAAAAAGGACTGCAAAACAAGTTTTAATCAAATTTTAGGAGTTCATGTAATTGATTAGGAGCTTTTCAACACAATTATATTGCAAAACCTCAATTTCTGTACTTTTTACTCAGTTAAAATTCCAACGGGTCCACTGAAAGGCCCATTTAGACCTGCTCATCTGAAACCTCTACAAAAAGGACCGCAAAAATGTTTTATTCAAATATTAGGAGTTCAAATAATTGATTAGGAGCTTTTCAACACAATTATATTGCAAAACCTCAATTTCTGCACTTTTTACTCATTTAAAATTCCAACGGGTCCATTGAAAGGCCCATTTCGACCCGCTCGTCCGAAACCTCTACAAAAAGGACTGCAAAACAAGTTTTGATCAAATTTTAGGAGTTCATGTAATTGATTAGGAGCTTTTCAACACAATTATATTGCAAAACCTCAATTTCTGTACTTTTTACTCAGTTAAAATTACAACGGGTCCATTGAAAGGCCCATTTTGACCTGCTCGTCTGAAACCTCTACAAAAAGGACCGCAAAAATGTTTTATTCAAATATTAGGAGTTCAAATAATTGATTAGGAGCTTTTCAACACAATTATACTGCAAAACCTCAATTTCTGCACTTTTTACTCATTTAAAATTGCAACGGGTCCATTGAAAGGCCCATTTCGACCCGCTCGTCTGAAACCTCTACAAAAAGGACTGCAAAACAAGTTTTAATCAAATTTTAGGAGTTCATGCAATTGATTAGGAGCTTTTCGACACAAGTATATTGCAAAACCTCAATTTCTGTACTTTTTACACAGTTAAAATTCCAACGGGTCCATTGAAAGGCCCATTTCGACCCGCTCGTCCGAAACCTCTACAAAAAGGACTGCAAAACAAGTTTTAATCAAATTTTAGGAGTTCATGTAATTGATTAGGAGCATTTCAACACAATTATTGTAAAACCTCAATTTCTGTACTTTTTACTTAGTTAAAATTCCAACGGGTCCATTGAAACGCCCATTTAGACCTGCTATTCCGAAACCTATACAAAAAGGACCGCAAAAATGTTTTATTCAAATATTAGGAGTTCAAATAATTGATTAGGAGCTTTTCAACACAATTATATTGCAAAACCACAATTTCTGTACTTTTTACTCATTTAAAATTCCAACGGGTCCATTGAAAGGCCCATTTAGACATGCTCGTTTGAAACCTGTACAAAAAGGAACGCAAAACAAGTTTTAATCAAATATTAGGACTTCAAATAATTGATTAGGAGCTTTTCAAAACAATTATATTGCAAAACCTCAATTTCTGTACTTTTTACACAGTTAAAATTCCAACGGGTCCATTGAAAGGCCCATTTCGACCCGCTCGTCCGAAACCTCTACAAAAAGGACTGCAAAACAAGTTTTAATCAAATTTTAGGAGTTCATGTAATTGATTAGGAGCATTTCAACACAATTATTGTAAAACCTCAATTTCTGTACTTTTTACTTAGTTAAAATTCCAACGGGTCCATTGAAACGCCCATTTAGACCTGCTATTCCGAAACCTATACAAAAAGGACCGCAAAAATGTTTTATTCAAATATTAGGAGTTCAAATAATTGATTAGGAGCTTTTCAACACAATTATATTGCAAAACCTCAATTTCTGTACTTTTTACTCATTTAAAATTCCAACGGGTCCATTGAAAGGCCCATTTCGACCCGCTCGTCCAAGACCTCTACAAAAAGGACTGCAAAACAAGTTTTAATCAAATTTTAGGAGTTCATGTAATTGATTAGGAGCTTTTCAACACAATTATATTGCAAAACCTCAATTTATGTACTTTTTACTCAGTTAAAATTCCAACGGGTCCATTGAAAGGCCCATTTCGACCCGCTAGTCCGAAACCTCTACAAAAAGGACTGCAAAACAAGTTTTAATCAAATTTTAGGAGTTCATGTAATTGATTAGGAGCTTTTCAACACAATTATATTGCAAAACCTTAATTTCTGTACTTTTTACTCAGTTAAAATTCCAACGGGTCCATTGAAAGGCCCATTTAGACCTGCTCGTTCGAAACCTCTACAAAAAGGACCGCAAAACAAGTTTTAATAAAAAATTAGGCGTTCAAATAATTGATTAGGAGCTTTTCAACACAATTATATTGCAAAACCGCAATTTCTGTACTTTTTACTCAGTTAAAATTCCAACGGGTCCATTGAAAGGCCCATTTCGACCCGCTCATCCGAAACCTCTACAAAAAGGACTGCAAAACAAGTTTTAATCAAATCTTAGGTGTTCATGTAATTGATTAGAAGCTTTTCAACACAATTATATTGCAAAACCTCAATTTTTGTACTTTTTACTCAGTTAAAATTCCAACGGGTCCACTGAAAGGCCCATTTAGACCTGCTCGTCCGAAACCTCTATAAAAAGGACCGCAAAACAAGGTTTAATCAAATATTAGGAGTTCAAATAATTCATTAGGAGCTTTTCAACACAATTATATTGCAAAACCGCAATTTCTGTACTTTTTACTCAGTTAAAATTCCAACGGGTCCGTTGAAAGGCCCATTTCGACCCGTTCGTCCGAAACCTCTACAAAAAGGACTGCAAAACAAGTTCTAATCAAATTTTAGGAGTTCATGTAATTGATTAGGAGTTCAAATAATTGAAAGGCCCATTTCGACCCATTCGTCCGAAACCTCTACAAAAAGGACTGCAAAACAAGTTTTAATCAAATTTTAAGAGTTCATGTAATTGATTAGGAGCTTTTCAACACAATTATATTGCAAAACCTCAATTTATGTACTTTTTACTCAGTTAAAATTCCAATGGGTCCATTGAAAGGCCCATTTAGACCTGCTCGTCCGAAACCTCTATAAAAAGGACCGCAAAACAAGGTTTAATCAAATATTAGGAGTTCAAATAATTCATTAGGAGCTTTTCAACACAATTATATTGCAAAACCGCAATTTCTGTACTTTTTACTCAGTTAAAATTCCAACGGGTCCGTTGAAAGGCCCATTTCGACCCGCTCGTCCGAAACCTCTACAAAAAGGACTGCAAAACAATTTCTAATCAAATTTTAGGAGTTTTTGTAATTGATTAGGAGCTTTTCAACACAATTATAATGCAAAACCTCAATTTCTGTACTTTTTACTCAGTTAAAATTCCAACGGGTCCATTGAAAGGCCCATTTAGACTTGCTGGTCCGAAACCTGTACAAAAAGGACCGCAAAATTGTTTTATTCAAATATTAGGAGTTCAAATAATTGATTAGGAGCTTTTCAACACAATTATATTGCAAAACCTCAATTTCTGTACTTTTTACTTAGTTAAAATTCCAACATGGCCATTGAAAGGCCCATTTCGACCCGCTCGTCCGAAACCTCTACAAAAAGGACTGCAAAACAAGTTTTAATCAAATTTTAGGAGTTCATGTAATTGATTAGGAGCTTTTCAACACAATAATATTGCAAAACCGCAATTTCTGTACTTTTTACTCAGTTAAAATTCCAACGGGTCCATTGAAAGGCCCATTTCGACCCGCTCGTCCGAAACCTCTGCAAAAAGGACTGCAAAACAAGTTTTAATCAAATTTTAGGAGTTCATGTAATTGATTAGGAGCTTTTCAACACAATTATATTGCAAAACCTCAATTTCTGTACTTTTTACTCAGTTAAAATTCCAATGGGTCCATTGAAAGGCCCATTTAGACCTGCTCGTTTGAAACCTCTACAAAAAGGACCGCAAAAATGTTTTATTCAAATATTAGGAGTTCAAATAATTGATTAGGAGCTTTTCAACACAATTATATTGCAAAACCTCAATTTCTGCACTTTTTACTCATTTAAAATTCCAACGGGTCCATTGAAAGGCTCATTTCGACCCACTCGTCCGAAACGTCTACAAAAAGGACTGCAAAACAAGTTTTGATAAAATTTTAGGAGTTCATGTAATTGATTAGGAGCTTTTCAACACAATTATATTGCAAAACCTATTTTTCTGTACTTTTTACTCAGTTAAAATTCCAACGGGTCCATTGAAAGGCCCATTTAGACTTGCTCGTCTGAAACCTCTACAAAAAGGACCGCAAAAATGTTTTATTCAAATATTAGGAGTTCAAATAATTGATTAGGAGCTTTTCAACACAATTATACTGCAAAACCTCAATTTCTGCACTTTTTACTCAGTTAAAATTCCAACGGGTCCATTGAAAGGCCCATTTCGACCCGCTCGTCCGAAACCTCTACAAAAAGGACTGCAAAACAAGTTTTAATCAAATTTTAGGAGTTCATGTAATTGATTAGGAGCTTTTCAACACAATTATATTGCAAAACCTCAATTTCTGTACTTTTTACTCAGTTAAAATTCCAACGGGTCCATTGAAAGGCCCATTTAGACCTGCTATTCCGAAACCTGTACAAAAAGGACCGCAAAAATGTTTTATTCAAATATTAGGAGTTCAAATAATTGGTTAGGAGCTTTTCAACAGAACTATACTGCAAAACCTCAATTTCTGTACTTTTTACTCATTTAAAATTCCAACGGGTCCATTGAAAGGCCCATTTCGACCCGTTCGTCCGAAACCTCTACAAAAAGGACTGCAAAACAAGTTTTAATCAAATTTTAGGAGTTCATGTAATTGATTAGGAGCTTTTCAACACAATTATATTGCAAAACCTCAATTTCTGTACTTTTTACTCAGTTAAAATTCCAACGGGTCCATTGAAAGGCCCATTTAGACATGCTCGTCTGAAACCTCTACAAAAAGGACCGCAAAAATGTTTTTTTCAAATATTAGGAGTTCAAATAATTGATCAGGAGCTTTGCAACACAATTATATTGCAAAACCTCAATTTCTGCACTTTTTACTCATTTAAAATTCCAACGGGTCCATTGAAAGGCCCATTTCGACCCGCTCGTCCGAAACCTCTACAAAAGGACTGCAAAACAAGTTTTGATCAAATTTTAGGAGTTCATATAATTGATTAGGAGCTGTTCAACACAATTATATTGCAAAACCTATTTTTCTGTACTTTTTACTCAGTTAAAATTCCAACGGGTCCATTGAAAGGCTCATTTAGACCTGCTCGTCTGAAACCTCTACAAAAAGGACCGCAAAAATGTTTTATTCAAATATTAGGAGTTCAAATAATTGATTAGGAGCTTTTCAACACAATTATACTGCAAAACCTCAATTTCTGCACTTTTTACTCATTTAAAATTCCAACGAGTCCATTGAAAGGCCCATTTCGACCAGCTCGTCTGAAACCTCTACAAAAAGGATTGCAAAACAAGTTTTAATCAAATTTTAGGAGTTCATGTAATTGATTAGGCGATTTTCAACACAATTATATTGCAAAACCTCAATTTCTGTACTTTTTACTCAGTTAAAATTCCAACGGGTCCATTGAAAGGCCCATTTAGACCTGCTCGTCTGAAACCTCTACAAAAAGGACCGCAAAACGTTTTATTCAAATATTAGGAGTTCAAATAATTGATTATGAGCTTTTAAACACAACAATATTGCAAAACCTCAATTTCTATACTTTTTACTCATTTAAAATTCCAACGGGTCCATTGAAAGGCCCATTTCGACCTGCTCGTTCGAAACCTCTACAAAAAGGACTACAAAACCAGTTTTCATCAAATATTATGAGTTCAAATAATTGATTAGGAGCTTTTCAACACAATTATATTGCAAAACCGCAATTTCTGTACTTTTTACTCAGTTAAAATTCCAACGGGTCCACTGAAAGGCCCATTTCGACCCGCTCGTCTGAAACCTCTACAAAAAGGACTGCAAAACAAGTTTTAATCAAATTTTAGGAGTTCATGTAATTGATTAGGAGCTTTTCAACACAATTATATTGCAAAACCTCAATTTTTGTACTTTTTACTCAGTTAAAATTCCAATGGGTCCATTGAAAGGCACATTTCGACCCGCTCGTCCGAAACCTCTACAAAAAGGACTGCAAAACAAGTTTTAGTCAAATTTTATTAATGCATGTAATTGATTAGGAGATTTTCAAAACAATTATATTGCAAAACCGCAATTTCTGTACTTTTTACTCAGTTAAAATTCTAACGGGTCCATTGAAAGGCCCATTTAGACCTGCTCGTTCGAAACCTCTATAAAAAGGACCGCAAAACAAGTTTTAATCAAATATTAGGACTTCAAATAATTCATTAGGAGCTTTTCAACACAATTATATTGCAAAACCGCAATTTCTGTACTTTTTACTCAGTTAAAATTCCAACGGGTCCGTTGAAAGGCCCATTTCGACCCGCTCGTCCGAAACCTCTACAAAAAGGACTGCAAAAGAAGTTCTAATCAAATTTTAGGAATTCTTGTAATTGAATAGGAGCTTTTCAACACAATTATATTGCAAAACCTCAATTTATGTACTTTTTACTCAGTTAAAATTCCAATGGGTCCATTGAAAGGCCTATTTCGACCCGCTCGTCTGAAACCTCTACAAAAAGGACTGCAAAACAAGTTTTAATCAAATTTTATTAATGCATGTAATTGATTAGGAGCTTTTCAAAACAATTATATTGCAAAACCGCAATTTCTGTACTTTTTACTCAGTTAAAATTCTAACGGGTCCATTGAAAGGCCCATTTAGACCTGCTCGTCCGAAACCTCTATAAAAATGACCGCAAAACAAGTTTTAATCAAATATTAGGACTTCAAATAATTCATTAGGAGCTTCTCAACACAATTATATTGCAAAACCGCAATTTTTGTACTTTTTACTCAGTTAAAATTCCAACGGGTTCGTTGAAAGGCCCATTTCGACCCGCTCGTCCGAAACCTCTACAAAAAGGACTGCAAAACAAGTTCTAATCAAATTTTAGGAGTTCATGTAATTGATTAGGAGCTTTTCAACACAATTATAATGCAAAACCTCAATTTCAGAACTTTTTACTCAGTTAAAATTCCAACGGGTCCATTGAAAGGCCCATTTAGACCTGCTGATCCGAAACCTGTACAAAAAGGACCGCAAAATTGTTTTATTCAAATATTAGGAGTTCAAATAATTGATTAGGAGCTTTTCAACACAATTATATTGCAAAACCTCAATTTCTGTACTTTTTACTCATTTAAAATTCCAACGGGTCCATTGAAAGGCCCATTTCTACCCGCTCGTCCGAAACCTCTACAAAAAGTACTGCAAAACAAGTTTTAATCAAATTTTAGGAGTTCATGTAATTGATTAGGAGCTTTTCAAAACAATTATATTTCAAAACCGCAATTTCTGTACTTTTTACTTAGTTAAAATTCCAACGGGTCCATTGAAAGGCCCATTTCGACCCGCTCATCCGAAACCTCTACAAAAAGGACTGCAAAACAAGTTTTAATCAAATTTTAGGAGTTCATGTAATTAATTAGGAGCTTTTCAACCCAAGTATATTGCAAAACCTCAATTTCTGTACTTTTTACTCAGTTAAAATTCCAACGGGTCCATTGAAAGGCCCATTTCGACCCGCTCGTCCGAAACCTCTACAAAAAGGACCGCAAAACAAGTTTTAATCAAATCTTAGGTGTTCATGTAATTGATTAGGATCTTTTCAACAGAATTATATTGCAAAACCGCAATTTATGTACTTTTTACTCAGTTAAAATTCCAACGAGTCCATTGAAAGGCCAATTTAGACATGCTCGTCCGAAACCTCTACAAAAAGGAACACAAAACAAGTTTTAATCAAATATTAGGAGTTCAAATAATTGATTAGGAGCTTTCCAAAACAATTATATTGCAAAACATCAATTTCTGTACTTTTTACTCAGTTAAAATTCCAAAAGGTCCATTGAAAGGCGTATTCCGACCCGCTCGTCCGAAACCTCTACAAAAAGGACTGCAAAACAAGTTTTAATCAAATTTTAGGAGTTCATGTAATTGATTAGGAGCTTTTCAACACAAGTATATTGCAAAACCTAATTTTCTGTACTTTTTACTCAGTTAAAATTCCAACGAGTCCATTGAAAGGCCCATTTCGACCCGCTCGTCCGAAACCTCTACAAAAAGGACTGCAAAACAAGTATTAAAAAAAATTTAGGAGTTCATGTAATTGATTAGGAGCTTTTCAACACAATTATATTGCAAAACCTCAATTTCTGTACTTTTTACTCAGTTAAAATTCCAACGGGTCCATTGAAAGGCCTATTTAGACCTGCTATTCCGAAACCTGTACAAAAAGGACCGTAAAAATGTTTTATTCAAATATTAGGAGTTCAAATAATTGATTAGGAGCTTTTCAACAGAATTATACTGCAAAACCTCAATTTCTGTACTTTTTACTCATTTAAAATTCCAAAAGGTCCATTGAAAGTCCCATTCCGACCCGCTCGTCCGAAACTTCTACAAAAAGGACTGCAAAACAAGTTTTAATCAAATTTTAGGAGTTCATGTAATTGATTAGGAGCTTTTCAACACAAGTATATTGCAAAACCTCAATTTCTGTACTTTTTACTCATTTAAAATTCCAACGGGTCCATTGAAAGGCCCATTTCGACTCGTTCGTCCGAAACCTCTACAAAAAGGACTGCAAAATAAGTTTTAATCAAATTTTAGGAGTTCATGTAATTGATTAGGAGCTTTTCAACACAATTATATTGCAAAACCTCAATTTCTGTACTTTTTACTCAGTTTAAATTCCAACGGGTCCATTGAAAGGCCCATTTAGACCTGCTCGTCTGAAACCTCTACAAAATGGACCGCAAAAATGTTTTATTCAAATATTAGGAGTTCAAATAATTGATTAGGAGCTTTTCAACACAATTATATTGCAAAACTTCAATTTCTGCACTTTTTACTCATTTAAAATTCCAACGGGTCCATTGAAAGGCCCATTTCGACCCGCTCGTCCAAAACCTCTACAAAAAGGACTGCAAAACAAGTTTTAATCAAATTTTAGGAGTTCATGTAATTGATTAGGAGCTTTTCAACACAATTATATTGCAAAACCTCAATTTCGGAATTTTTTCTCAGTTAAAATTCCAACGGGTCCATTGAAAGGCCCATTTCGACCTGCTCGTCCGAAACCTCTACAAAAAGGACCGCAAAAACGTTTTATCAAAATATTAGGAGTTCAAATAATTGATTATTAGCTTTTAAACACAATTATATTGCAAAACCTTAATTTCTGTACTTTTTACTCATTTAAAATTCCAATGGGTCCATTGAAAGGCCCATTT
This sequence comes from Hibiscus tridactylites, assembly GCA_958450335.1. Classification (NCBI taxonomy): domain Eukaryota; kingdom Viridiplantae; phylum Streptophyta; class Magnoliopsida; order Malvales; family Malvaceae; genus Hibiscus; species Hibiscus tridactylites. The sequence goes on along the minus strand of OY288292.1, from coordinate 31,423,204 downwards.
CGAACCGCTCGTCCGAAACCTATACAAAAGGGACTACAAAACAAGTTTTAATCAAATTTTAGGAGTTCATGTAATTTATTAGGAGCTTTTCAACACAAGTATATTGCAAAACCTCAATTTCTGTAATTTTTGCTCAGTTAAAATTCCAACGGGTCCATTGAAAGGCCCATTTCGACCCGCTCGTCCGAAACCTCTACAAAAAGGACCGCAAAACAAGTTTTAATCAAATTTTAGGAATTCATGTAATTGATTAGGAGCTTTTCAACACAATTATATTGAAAAATCGTAATTTATGTACTTTTTACTTAGTTAAAATTCCAACGAGTCCATTGAAAGGCCCATTTAGAAATGCTCGTCCGAAACCTCTACAAAAAGGACCGCAAAAAATGTTTTAATCAAATATTAGGAGTTCAAATAATTGATTAGGAGCTTTTCAAAACAATTATATTGCAAAATCGCAATTTCTGTACTTTTTACTCAGTTAAAATTCCAACGGGTCCATTGAAAGGCCCATTTCGACCCGCTCGTCCGAAACCTTTACAAAAAGGACTGCAAAACAAGTTTTAATCAAATTTTAGGAGTTCATGTAATCGATTAGGAGCTTTTCAACACAAGTATATTGCAAAACCTCAATTTCTGTAGTTTTTACTCAGTTAAAATTCCAACGGGTTCATTGAAAGGCCCATTTTGACCCGCTCGTCCGAAACCTCTACAAAAAGGACCGCAAAACAAGTTTTAATCAAATTTTAGGAATTCATGTAATTGATTAGGAGCTTTTCAACACAATTATATTGCAAAACCGCAATTTCTGTACTTTTTACTCAGTTAAAATTCCAACGGGTCCATTGAAAGGCCCATTTCGACCCGCTCGTCCGAAACCTCTACAAAAAGGATTGCAAAACAAGTTTTAATCAAATTTTAGGAGTTCATGTAATTGATTAGGAGCTTTTCAACACAATTATATTGCAAAACCTCAATTTATGTACATTTTACTCAGTTAAAATTCCAATGGGTCCATTGAAAGGCTCATTTCGACCCGCTCGTCCGAAACCTCTACAAAAAGGACTGCAAAACAAGTTTTAATCAAATTTTATTAATTCATGTAATTGATTAGGAGCTTTTGAAAACAATTATATTGCAAAACCTCAATTTCTGTACTTTTTACTCAGTTAAAATTCCAACGGGTCCATTGAAAGGCCCATTTAGACCTGCTCGTCCGAAACCTCTATAAAAAGGACCGCAAAACAAGTTTTAATCAAATATTAGGAGTTCAAATAATTCATTAGGAGCTTTTCAACACAATTATATTGCAAAACCGCAATTTCTGTACATTTTACTCAGTTAAAATTCCAACGGGTCCATTGAAAGGCCCATTTCGACCCGCTCGTCCGAAACCTCTACAAAAAGGATTGCAAAACAAGTTTTAATCAAATTTTAGGAGTTCATGTAATTGATTAGGAGCTTTTCAACACAATTATATTGCAAAACCTCAATTTATGTACTTTTTACTCAGTTAAAATTCCAATGGGTCCATTGAAAGGCTCATTTCGACCCGCTCGTCCGAAACCTCTACAAAAAGGACTGCAAAACAAGTTTTAATCAAATTTTATTAATTCATGTAATTGATTAGGAGCTTTTCAAAACAATTATATTGCAAAACCTCAATTTCTGTACTTTTTACTCAGTTAAAATTCCAACGGGTCCATTGAAAGGCCCATTTAGACCTGCTCGTCCGAAACCTCTATAAAAAGGACCGCAAAACAAGTTTTAATCAAATATTAGGAGTTCAAATAATTGATTAGGAGCTTTTCAAAACAATTATATTGCAAAACCGCAATTTCTGTACTTTTTACTCAGTTAAAATTCCAACGGGTCCATTGAAAGGCCCATTTCGACCCGCTCGTCCGAAACCTTTACAAAAAGGACTGCAAAACAAGTTTTAATCAAATTTTAGGAGTTCATGTAATTGATTAGGAGCTTTTCAACACAAGTATATTGCAAAACCTCAATTTCTGTAGTTTTTACTCAGTTAAAATTCCAACGGGTTCATTGAAAGGCCCATTTTGACCCGCTCGTCCGAAACCTCTACAAAAAGGACCGCAAAACAAGTTTTAATCAAATTTTAGGAATTCATGTAATTGATTAGGAGCTTTTCAACACAATTATATTGCAAAACCGCAATTTCTGTACTTTTTACTCAGTTAAAATTCCAACGGGTCCATTGAAAGGCCCATTTCGACCCGCTCGTCCGAAACCTCTACAAAAAGGATTGCAAAACAAGTTTTAATCAAATTTTAGGAGTTCATGTAATTGATTAGGAGCTTTTCAACACAATTATATTGCAAAACCTCAATTTATGTACATTTTACTCAGTTAAAATTCCAATGGATCCATTGAAAGGCTCATTTCGACCCGCTCGTCCGAAACCTCTACAAAAAGGACTGCAAAACAAGTTTTAATCAAATTTTATTAATTCATGTAATTGATTAGGAGCTTTTGAAAACAATTATATTGCAAAACCTCAATTTCTGTACTTTTTACTCAGTTAAAATTCCAACGGGTCCATTGAAAGGCCCATTTAGACCTGCTCGTCCGAAACCTCTATAAAAAGGACCGCAAAACAAGTTTTAATCAAATATTAGGAGTTCAAATAATTCATTAGGAGCTTTTCAACACAATTATATTGCAAAACCGCAATTTCTGTACATTTTACTCAGTTAAAATTCCAACGGGTCCATTGAAAGGCCCATTTCGACCCGCTCGTCCGAAACCTCTACAAAAAGGATTGCAAAACAAGTTTTAATCAAATTTTAGGAGTTCATGTAATTGATTAGGAGCTTTTCAACACAATTATATTGCAAAACCTCAATTTATGTACTTTTTACTCAGTTAAAATTCCAATGGGTCCATTGAAAGGCTCATTTCGACCCGCTCGTCCGAAACCTCTACAAAAAGGACTGCAAAACAAGTTTTAATCAAATTTTATTAATTCATGTAATTGATTAGGAGCTTTTCAAAACAATTATATTGCAAAACCTCAATTTCTGTACTTTTTACTCAGTTAAAATTCTAACGGGTCCATTGAAAGGCCCATTTAGACCTGCTCGTCCGAAACCTCTATAAAAAGGACCGCAAAACAAGTTTTAATCAAATATTAGGAGTTCAAATAATTGATTAGGAGCTTTTCAAAACAATTATATTGCAAAACCGCAATTTCTGTACTTTTTACTCAGTTAAAATTCCAACGGGTCCATTGAAAGGCCCATTTCGACCCGCTCGTCCGAAACCTTTACAAAAAGGACTGCAAAACAAGTTTTAATCAAATTTTAGGAGTTCATGTAATTGATTAGGAGCTTTTCAACACAAGTATATTGCAAAACCTCAATTTCTGTAGTTTTTACTCAGTTAAAATTCCAACGGGTTCATTGAAAGGCCCATTTTGACCCGCTCGTCCGAAACCTCTACAAAAAGGACCGCAAAACAAGTTTTAATCAAATTTTAGGAATTCATGTAATTGATTAGGAGCTTTTCAACACAATTATATTGCAAAACCGCAATTTCTGTACTTTTTACTCAGTTAAAATTCCAACGGGTCCATTGAAAGGCCCATTTCGACCCGCTCGTCCGAAACCTCTACAAAAAGGATTGCAAAACAAGTTTTAATCAAATTTTAGGAGTTCATGTAATTGATTAGGAGCTTTTCAACACAATTATATTGCAAAACCTCAATTTATGTACATTTTACTCAGTTAAAATTCCAATGGGTCCATTGAAAGGCTCATTTCGACCCGCTCGTCCGAAACCTCTACAAAAAGGACTGCAAAACAAGTTTTAATCATTTTTATTAATTCATGTAATTGATTAGGAGCTTTTGAAAACAATTATATTGCAAAACCTCAATTTCTGTACTTTTTACTCAGTTAAAATTCCAACGGGTCCATTGAAAGGCCCATTTAGACCTGCTCGTCCGAAACCTCTATAAAAAGGACCGCAAAACAAGTTTTAATCAAATATTAGGAGTTCAAATAATTCATTAGGAGCTTTTCAACACAATTATATTGCAAAACCGCAATTTCTGTACATTTTACTCAGTTAAAATTCCAACGGGTCCATTGAAAGGCCCATTTCGACCCGCTCGTCCGAAACCTCTACAAAAAGGATTGCAAAACAAGTTTTAATCAAATTTTAGGAGTTCATGTAATTGATTAGGAGCTTTTCAACACAATTATATTGCAAAACCTCAATTTATGTACTTTTTACTCAGTTAAAATTCCAATGGGTCCATTGAAAGGCTCATTTCGACCCGCTCGTCCGAAACCTCTACAAAAAGGACTGCAAAACAAGTTTTAATCAAATTTTATTAATTCATGTAATTGATTAGGAGCTTTTCAAAACAATTATATTGCAAAACCTCAATTTCTGTACTTTTTACTCAGTTAAAATTCCAACGGGTCCATTGAAAGGCCCATTTAGACCTGCTCGTCCGAAACCTCTATAAAAAGGACCGCAAAACAAGTTTTAATCAAATATTAGGAGTTCAAATAATTCATTAGGAGCTTTTCAACACAATTATATTGCAAAACCGCAATTTCTGTACTTTTTACCCAGTTAAAATTCCAACGGGTCCGTTGAAAGGCCCATTTCGACCCGCTCGTCCGAAACATCTACAAAAAGGACTGCAAAAAAAGTTCTAATCAAATTTTGGGAGTTCATGTAATTGATTAGGAGCTTTTCAACACAATTATAACGCAAAACCTCAATTTCTGTACTTTTTACTCAGTTAAAATTCCAACGGGTCCATTGAAAGGCCCATTTAGACCTGCTGGTCCGAAACCTGTACAAAAAGGACCGCAAAATTGTTTTATTCAAATATTAGGAGTTCAAATAATTGATTAGGAGTTTTTAAACACAATTATATTGCAAAACCTCAATTTCTGTACTTTTTACTCATTTAAAATTCCAACGGGTCCATTGAAAGGCCCATTTTGACCCGCTCGTCCGAAACCTCTACAAAAAGGACTGCAAAACAAGTTTTAATCAAATTTTAGGAGTTCATGCAATTTATTAGGAGCTTTTCAACACAATTATATTGCAAAACCTCAATTTCTGTACTTTTTACTTAGTTAAAATTCCAACGAGTCCATTGAAAGGCCCATTTAGACATGCTCGTCCGAAACCTGTACAAAAAGGACCGCAAAAATGTTTTATTCAAATATTAAGAGTTCAAATAATTGATTAGGAGCTTTTCAACACAATTATATTGCAAAACCTCAATTTCTGTACTTTTTACTCTGTTAAAATTCCAACGGGTCCATTGAAAAGCCCATTTAGACCTGCTCGTCCGAAACCTCTACAAAAAGGACCGCAAAAATGTTTTATTCAAATATTAGGAGTTCAAATAATTGATTAGGAGCTTTTCAACACAATTATATTGCAAAACCTCAATTTCTGTACTTTTTACTCAGTTAAAATTCCAACGGGTCCGTTGAAAGGCCCAATTCGACCCGCTCGTCCGAAACCACTACAAAAAGGACCGCAAACAAGTTTAAATCAAATATTAGGAGTTCAAATAATTCATTAGGTGCTTTTCAACACAATTATATTGCAAAACCTCAATTTCTGTACTTTTTACTTAGTGAAAATTCCAACGGGTAGTTAAAATTCCAACGAGTGTGGGATGGCTCTCAATTCTCTCTCAATTTTTTCCGGGGACTGTTTTGGGTGTTGGCTTTTTCTTTTTGCTTTTCCTTGTTTTCCGGTGGGTTTTTCCACTCTCTCTCCTTCACTCCCCTTCCCCCACACGGCACCTCTCCACCTTCCGCCGAATTTGCCAACAGTTCATCAAACGAACCGGATTCTATTGTTTTCATTGGAAAAGGGTAAGGGAATGCCAAGAGCCATTCCACCCCCCATTTCCCCATTTACTTCATTTTATTTATGTTTTTATTATATTTTTTCACTCTGGTTCTTAACGCGTTTTTTGTTCCTTTGTTGCGAGTTTCGGCTGAATTTTGTAATATACAAAACCACAACCAAATCTGTCTCATCTGATAAAGGGGTTCTTTCCCCCTTTTTTACATCATTTTCCTCCATCGGTGGATGTTTTCGATGAAATCCGATCTGGTTTCTTCAGATCTGAACGGTATGTACTGCCGTTTAACCTCTTTTTTTGTTCTTCTATTTTTTTGGTTTCTATTAACCCTTTCTAACTTTTTTATGGTTTTTTTATTATCTCTGTCTTTGGATTTATCTTTTCTGCTTTATCGGAGGCTATCTTCCCATTCCCCGGTCGCAACCCATGACGGAGGCCATGTTTCCGGCCGCCTAGTTTTATCTCCCATTCCCCTCTTTTTAATCTTCTTTTTTATGCTCTTTTTATCTTTTTTATTTCTCTTTTTTCAAATGGTCTTTTCCTCTGCCTTTTCATCTACGCATTTTTTTACTATCTCTCAATTTTCTCTAGGGTTTATATCCCCTTATCTTATGTTTCTGTTTTCCGATCTAATTTATTTTCACTCTTTTGACAGATTCATTAAGCCGCCACAATCGATTCAGATCTCCCATCTGGTTCCCAGATCTGAACGAATCAAGGGTTTCCTTGGTGTTTGGATCCTTTACGTTATTTCTCTTTTCTTTCGGTTGAATGTTTGTTTTTCTAATACTAATTTTTTATCAACGAATCTGGGTTTTCCTAATTTCTTAGTTTTATTCTCTTTTCTCCTTCTCAGATCCACTTCGAAGAGGAACGGAACCCCTTTCGTTGGGGTCCGGTGGAGGTTTTTGGTGATAGTTCTATTTTCTCCATTAATCTGCTCATCCTCTCCGATTTGGGGTTTACCCGAGCAGTCGGATCGAATAAGATTTATTTCTCCCTTCTTTAATTATTTACTTCTCATATTTTTTATACTGTGGTCTTTACATTTCTTTTGTTTTTTGATTCTCCAGACTTGGATTGCTTCTATCTGCTTCGGGATTAGAAGGTCTGTCTCTCGGAGGTATAAACCCTATGGGTTTACAAAGGTCTCTCTTTTTTCTTTTCTCTTCATGTTATGTATTTTCTTCTTTATGCTCCCTGGGTTAATATGTTTTTCTACCATCACTATGTTCATCTTTAAGCATTCTTTGATTGTATACTTCTTTGCTGTCGTTTGGGATTTGCCTATGGATTTTTCAATGATACTTCTAATACTCCCCATTGTTATACCTTACATCGATTGTTTTCTTTTTTCCATTAAAAGTTATGCATCTACCTTCTATATCATATCAGCTTACCATTCTATCATCCCACATTTTCTATCATATTACCGCAAAAACATTCTCTCTGGTTTATCCCTTTCTCTCAATTCCCATGCTAACACTTCTGTTATGACATCTATAATTACTATTGGTTCAAATATACATCGAGCCCTTCTAGGGAAAATTACTCCAGCCCACTTTTTGGGATTCGCAAATATTATATATAATTATCACTTTATGTATTTCATCTATGTTTATATCTCATCACTAACCCCTTATAATCTTACTCTGTCTTTTGCCTTTTCCATGGTTCACTGCTTGAAAGCAAAACATAGAAGACTCTTCTCTGTTCAAATCCAGGAACTTACAACAACAATTATAACTGTCTCTTTGGACAAAGTTAATAGATGCCATTCATGGATTCACGATTTTAGAACCTTCTTCCTCACTTGGCTGTCACAGAGGTTCAATCTTATCTTTATATATACTAATTATGTTTTGGTGTCTACTCTTACTACATACTTTAATTTTGGGTTTTCCTTTTATCTTTTGCTTTCATTCTCCCTGCCAATCACTATCATGTTATTCTCTCTTAAATATAACTGTGAAATGTATCATTGTCAACCGATTGTTCTCTTTACAAACTGCTCAACTTACTCATGTAAATCTTTAAATTTGTATGCTACCTGTCCAAATACTGTTCTCTTGCCCCCCTGTGACAAAATTAAACTACCCAAAATTCTAGGAACTTATAATTGGACTACTAGCTCTAAAGCTTTGATTATAGAAACCATAATGTTGCTTGACTACTCTATCATAGTAATTCTCTTTAGCTTTATTATATGCTCTCATGCTAAATGGATCATTATTTCTGCACATATGTTATGCTGGTGGATGTTTTTTGAATATATTTATAAGTTTATTATGCTTATTCACTATCTTTCTATATGTAATACTCCCTTGAATATGCCCTACATCTTTATCTTTTATATTAATTGGTACCCTTTTCCATCTGGTAATTTTCCTCAATATTGCCATTTTGTCCTTGGCATCTTAATTTCTCTTTTAGAATATAATTTTTATCACTACACTATATGTTTTCTTGACCTTTCCATGATGCACACTAACCTTTCTATGATGTACATCTCTATGCAGATTATGCACCCTTCTGCCAACATAATCATGCGACGTAGCGGGACTCCCTTCTCATTCCTTCTCCGATTTTGTAATTTTTCATTAGTATTTAATTTTATTTACTTACCCCCCTTTTTGCTCATTTGGTTTGTATTAATCTTCTTTACCCCGCTTCCTCCTTTCCCTGGGTTTGTATTTCTTTATGGCTGTTTTTTTCCTGCTTTTCTTTTTGCTTTGCTTTTTATTTGCTTTCTTTATATCTCTAGATGTATGTCTCCATGCCATTATTTTGCTTTGCATGTTCACTGCTATTTACTCTATGCATGTTACTATATATATATATCTGTTCGATAAACTCTAAGGAATTTTATTCCTACCACGCCTCTTTAGGTGACTCCTTACTAGCCCAATTATGGGATTTTATCAAAACCCTATCACACAGGGACCTTTTTTCTATATATGTTAATCAAATCTTCAAACTCTCAAATTTTTTTCTCTCATATTCAATTATTATTCTAAATGGTTTACCATTTTTTATTCCAAACTCTTCTGCTTATGTATTTAATACATTTTTTTCAGGTCTTTTCATAACATTAATATTTCAAAATTTTCTAATTAATTACTCTCTCCTTTTTCTTCTTACCTGTCATCTCCTTACCTTGGCTATCAACCCTCCAGCATTTAATTATAAATTGATGTCTAGACTATTCCGTTGTCCTTTAATTATGCCTTTAATAATTATTAATAGTTGCTCAGGCTTTCCTTTTTTAGACCTTAATACGAGTAATTACAACTTCAAATATACCCTTTATTTCCTTTCAAACCTTCTGTTACAATTCCTTCCGTTTCAAAGAATCAATTCCCCAAACTTTGCCTTAATTTTCTCACTATTCATACCTTTTAATAAAATCCTTTTTTTTATCTATTTAATTTTAATAGATTATTTTTTACTCAAAATTTCTGTTATGTTATTAAAATAAACCAACCTTTTAATAATAACTTTCCTTACTACTTTGACTTTATTACTTTTCCCGATTCTACTCATAAATCCCCTAAAGTTTCTTACTTACTAAAATCAAAATTTTTAAAACTGATTTCCTTATTAAACATTCTATTTCCATACTATTATGTTGCTTTTCAACCTTTCCCTCCTAACTTCAATTTAACGCGTAATTCATGGAACCTAAATCTTTATTTCCTTCCTTTTTTCAATACTTGCCATAGTGTTATCATCATAAACCACTTCTTTTTATACGACCAACATTTAAGCACATTACCACAAGCTTTCTATTATTCCCCTTCTCTATTCTTTCAATATCCCTCTACTATGGTGTCTTCATCTATCCCACAACTTAGCTTTCTCGACCTCACCAATGAGGAAGCAGAACTCTTGTATACCCCATATTTCGGCTGGGATTTTGTCGAGGAGGACCCCAAGGTTTTCCTCTTAGGATGTTTTATCTCCTCCAAAACCATTGATATTTACGCTGTCATCAACGCCTTTGAAGGCATATGGAAGCCAAACAACGTGGTGTCTATCTCTGTTATTCAAGACAACTATCTGAAGATCAAATTCAAGGACGTCAAGTCATGTTATGAAGTCCTTAATCGCGGCCCTTGGCTGTATAAGGATGAATGGCTAGCCATTACTGAGTATGACCCTGCTAAGCCGCTTGGAGAGTATTCTTTTAACTCTATGAGGATCTGGATCCGCATCTTTTCCCTCCCATCCTCACTCTACGAGGACTTTGACCGCTCGCACCTTGTGGGACATGCCCTTGGGTCTATGGTAGGCAATGTCATCCAAACTGATACTCGAGAAGTTGAAGGAAACATGAAAGATTTTTTGCGTGTAGAGATTTTCCTGAATATTACCAAACCAGTCACCCGTTTTGTTTTCATAGGATCGGGAGCCAACAAAACCATGTGTCGTATTCAATACGAACGCCTTCCCACCTTATGTCCTGGCTGCTGAATTATTAGTCATACGATTGAAAACTGCCTTACTCGATCATCCCTTGATCTGAACAAATTGCAATACGGGGAATGGCTCCGCTACCTCCCTCCAAGACGCCGCCCAGCTGGTACACGGGGGCGTCTTCGCTATGTCGAACCTGAACTCAACCAGAACAATCCTCTACCGAATGGTACCTTCCTTTACTTTAATATAACTTTTTCATCTCTTTCACAGCTTCGATATAAAATTATTTTATCTCTTATGTTCCTTCTATTTACGTTCTCGTACTTATTATTAACAGCTAACCCTGCTCCAGTTGCTGCTGCCAACACTAATCCTGTTCCAAACAATGAACCGAATGTTATGGGTATATCTCTTTATCCTCCCATCATCTTTAACCTCCTTATCAAAAAAATTTCATTTACTAAACTATTTTGCCTCAATTCTTCTACAGGCTCTCGATGCTGCATCCTTCTCAGAACAACCCACCGAGGATGCCCCCAATACAGATACTGCCATGGGGGATGTCCCCCTGCCAATGATCCATCCGCTACAGATTCAAAGCAGAAAGCCCCTCTCGAGCCCCAACCCTTAAACACTATCTACCCGATTCCTGAAGATAATTCTGATGGGGGAATGGGATACCACGGATGATGGTGTTCCAAGTCCAACTGCCCAGCAAATTAAGAAAATAGAAGCTGAATTGCGTAAGCCCCCTATCTCTACCGAGGGGTGTAGCCAACTTTTCCTTTCCTTAGGTTTTATAAACATTATTTCTATTCCCCCTACGGAGGGGTGTTCCGGTATTGCTCTCTTTGCTACCAACAATATTAATATTACTTTACTTTCGTACTCTCAGCATTATATACATACTCAAATCACATCAAACAATTGCAACATTTTTTTCACGGGTATACATGGCCATTCCGAAACAAGCCAAAAATATAAAACTTAGGAAATTATTGACTCCTTAAATATAAATAATAATAATGTTCCTTGGCTTCTAGGAGGGAATTTTAATGAAATCTTATCCGACTCCGAAAAGCAAGGTGGAAATCGAAGGGCTAGATCACAAATAACCAACTTTCGTCAATGTCTTTCACGCAACAATATTTTTGACTGTAAGCCAACATCGGGATGGTTTACTTGGACAAAAGTTGGGCCTCTAACCCCAACTATACATGAAAGACTAGACCGGTTCGTTGCTAACTCGGCTTGGCAGAATCTTTTTCCTTCATTTCGCATCACAACGGAATATGTGGCCAAGTCTGACCACTGCTTCCTGTCTCTTGATACATCCCCTGCGGTCACCCCACGTCATCGATCACCCAGTACTTTCCGTTTTGAGAACTGTTGGGCTAATAATGAGGACAATATCTCTACTATTAAACGCACTTGGACAAATACCCCTGGAACAACTATTGATAAAATAAATGATGTTGGTACAAGCCTGGAGGAATGGCAGAATCAATAGAGACTTAAATCCTCTGGGCGTATTAATTTTCTAACCAAGAAAATTAACAAATTCCTATGCCGCCCCTTAACTGCTACAACTGAAGGCATTTATTTAAAATATCGAACTGAACTCAACAAATTGCTAATGGAACAAGAAACTTATTGGGCTCAAAGATCTCGTACGCTTTGGCTTTCTCAAGGAGATAAAAATACGAGATTTTTTCATGCTCGGGCAAACAATAGAAGGAAAAAAAACTCGATTAATGGCTTATTTGACTCCAACTCGAACTGGTGTACGGCTGAATCAGACCTCATGTCTATTGCTTCTAGCTATTTCCAAAATCTCTTTACGTCTTCCAATCCCCAAATCTCCGATAACATACTTGATAAAATTACTCCTTATATTAATCAGTCTATGAATGATAACCTACTACGATCCTTCAGTAAGGAAGAAATACTCCACGCTTTCCGGGACATTGATCCTAGGAAAGCTCCTGGTATTGATGGACTACCAAGCAATTTTTTCTGTCAGCATTGGGACACTGTTGGAGAAGACGTTATTAATCTATGCCTCAACTTACTAAATGGCACTACTGATATGTCTTTGGTCAATAAAACTATTCTGGTTCTAATTCCCAAAATCAATGACCCAACTACCATGAAACAACTTAGACCAATCAGTCTTTGCACTGTTCTTTACAAAATAGTTGCTAAAACTATTGTCAACAGAATGAAGCAAACAATTCCCATTTGTATTAGCACTAATCAAGCAGCCTTCGTCCAGGGGCGCAACATCTCTGATAACATTCTTGTCGCTCATGAAATCATTCACAATATCAACTCAGGGGCAACCAAATCATCTCAAGGAGCTGCTCTTAAACTAGATATGGAAAAAGCCTTTGATCGAGGTGAATGGTCATTCTTAGCAAATGTTATGGAACGCATGGGTTTCGCATCTGACTGGATTTCCCTCATAATGCGATGTATAACCACAGTTTCTTTTTTAGTCAAAATTAATAATTCTTTCTCCCCCTTTTTTCAACCTCAACGTGGTTTACGCCAAGGTGATCCTCTTTCCCCTTTCCTCTTTCTATTCTGCACACAAGGGCTCTCTGCCTATCTATCTGTTGCTCAACAAACAAACATTCTTCCGGGGCTTGGTGCCTGCAAATATGGACCCAAAGTCAATCATCTTCTTTTTGCTGATGATTGTATGGTTTTCATTAATAACTCTATATCTGAAGCTACTCATCTTAAAAGTGCTCTGCAAACTTATGCTGCTGCCTCTGGTCAAGCGGTAAATTTTGAGAAATCAACAATCGTTTATAACCCTCGTACCCCATCCTCTACAAGATCTGCGATAAATAGTCTCCTGCAAGTATGTGAGGTGTCCAACCCCGGTGTTTACCTAGGTGTTCCTCTTCTCATAGGAAAGAACAAAACTGAATCACTAGGATTTGTACGTGAAAAAGTTCACGACCGCCTTTCTAGCTGGGATAAACATCTTCTATCTTTCAGTGGTAGAGAGATCTTCATTAAAGAAGTCCTCCAATCCCTACCTCAATATGTTATGTCTTGTTATCTTCTTCCACAAAACATTATTGATGATATGACTTCAACTATCAGGCAATATTGGTGGACCGGCAAATCCAATAAAAAAGGATGCCATATGCTACAATGGAACCATGTTTGTTTACCTAAGGCTGCTGGAGGTATGGGGTTTAAGGACTTACATGACTTCAATGTCGCTCTCTTGGGCAAACAAATATGGAGACTCATTTGTGAACTAGATTCTTTACTAGGCCAAATATATCGTGCTAAATATTTCCCTTCTGGGAACATCCTCGACTCCTCCAGGCCTATTCGTGGCTCCTTCGCCTGGCAAGGTATGTACAATGCTATACAACGCCTCCTCCCAGGTTTCCTATACCGTCCAGGAATTAACAGTAATATAAGAGTACATAAAGACATCTGGGGCGGTCCTTCCCCTATTACCCTTACTGGGGATTATGAAATCTCGGATGAAGTTCATATTCGTTGTCGTGATTTCATGATTCGTAACCAAACCGCTTGGGATCCTGTCAAAGTACATCGTTACTTTAACCCAACAGACGCAACCACCATTCTCAGTATACCAATTATAAATGATCACCGTGACTCTATTCTTTGGTCTCCTAACAACTCGGGCATTTACTCGGTTCGTTCTGGTTATCTTTTCTTACAACATTCTGTGCTTCCACAAACACCACCCACTCGTTTTTGGAAATTTCTGTCCAAAGTCAGGGCCTTGCCTAAAGTCAAAACTTTTGGATGGTGTATGGCGTCTGGTGCTTTACCAGTTGGTTCTAAAATGCAAGTCTTCTCACCAAACTCGGGGCCTTGTCCCATTTGTGGTGGTCACTCAGAGACCATTCTCCATGCTCTTCGTGATTGCACAGGGGCCGCTGAAGCCCTACAGCTATGTGGTATTCCCATTGGCCTTTACAGGAGTTCGACTACTACACCATTGCAATGGTTGGAGGAAGCCGCCCATCTCCTACCTTCTGATAAATTTGGTCTTTTCCTTACTACTATCTGGAATGTTTGGAATAGGCGTAATGACTGGATTCATAATCACCATTTGCAACCATCCTAGCTTATTGCCGTCAATTCCATTAGTTTACATAACGACTTTTATAATGCTTCAGCTCCTCCCATTCCAGCGCCTTCACTTCTTTCTCCTCCAAGTTGGAATCCTCCTCCATCTAACCATATAAAAATTAATGTAGATGGGGCTTTCAATCCCTCTACTCGTGCTGCGGCTGTTGGCGCTGTTGCACGTGACTCTACAGGTGCAGTTGTGGGGGGCCTCGCTTTTCCGCTAGGTAGCCGCCCGGACGCAGTTACTTGTTAAGGTGAAAGCCTTCTTGCCGGAGTCACCTTCGCTCGCTCTCAAGGATGGACTCGGATTCTGCTTGAAACTGATTGCGCTTCTATTGCAAATAGAATCAACAATCCAGGATTGGACCTTTCTACCTTGGGGCCTCTTCTTCATCAGATTCGGGAGTCTCTTCATGCTTTGTATCAGCTTCTGTTTCTTTTGTACGCCGTGAGGCAAATCATGTAGCACATTCTTTGGCTACTTTTTCGCTTGGCACTATGTTTGCATATCTTTTGATACTGATATTCCTCCTTGTACCAATCATCTTGTAACAAATTCTTCTTGATATAATAAAACATAGGCCCTCTTTTCCCCTTTTTAGGGTCCTCTAGCTCTGCTCGAAGGACAATAGTAGGGGTTTTTAACGAGGCCTTTTTGTCAAAAAATAATTCCAACGGGTCCATTGAAAGGCCCATTGCGACCCGCTCGTTCGAAACCTCTACAAAAAGGACCGCAAAACAAGTTTTAATCAAATATTAGGAGTTCAAATAATTGATTAGGAGCTTTTCAACACAATTATATTGCAAAACCGCAATTTCTGTACTTTTTACTCAGTTAAAATTCCAACGGGTCCATTGAAAGGCCCATTTCGACCCGCTCGTCCGAAACCTCTACAAAAAGGACTGCAAAACAAGTTTTAATCAAATTTTAGGAGTTCATGTAATTGATTAGGAGCTTTTCAACACAATTATATTGCAAACCTCAATTTCTGTACTTTTTACTCAGTTAAAATTCCAACGGGTCCATTGAAAGGCCCATTTCGACCTGCTCGTCCGAAACCTCTACAAAAAGGACTGTAAAACAAGTTTTAATCAAATTTTAGGAGTTCATGTAATTGACTAGGAGCTTTTCAACACAATTATATTGCAAAACCTCAATTTCTGTACTTTTTACTCAGTTAAAATTCCAACGGGTCCATTGAAAGGCCCATTTAGACTTGCTCGTCCGAAACACTACAAAAAGGACCGCAAAAAGGTTTTATTCAAATATTAGGAGTTCAAATAATTGATTAGGAGCTTTTCAACACAGTTATATTGCAAAACCTCAATTTTTGTACTTTTTACTTTGTTAAAATTCCAACGGGACCATTGAAAAGCCCATTTAGACCTGCTCGTCCGAAACCTCTACAAAAAGGACCGCAAAAATGTTTTATTCAAATATTAGGAGTTCAAATAATTGATTAGTAGCTTTTGAACACAATTATATTGCAAAACCTCAATTTCTGTACTATTTACTAAGTTAAAATTCCAACGGGTCCGTTGAAAGGCCCAATTCGACCCGCTCGTCCGAAACCTCTACAAAAAGGAATGTAAAACAAGTTTTAATCAAATATCAGGAGTTCAAATAATTCATTAGGATCTTTTCAACACAATTATATTGCAAAACCTCAATTTTCTCTACTTTTTACTCAGTTAAAATTGCAACGGGTCCATTGAAAGGCCCATTTCAACCCGCTCGTCCGAAACCTTTACAAAAAGGACTGCAAAACATGTTTTAATCAAATTTTAGGAGTTCATGTAATTATTTAGGAGCTTTTCAACACAATTATATTGGGAAACCTCAATTTATGTACTTTTTACTCAGTTAAAATTCCAACGGGTCCATTGAAAGGCCCATTTAGACCTGCTCGTCCGAAACCTCTACAAAAAGGACCGCAAAAATGTTTTATTCAAATATTAGGAGTTCATATAATTGATTAGGAGCTTTTGAACACAATTATAGTGCAAAACCTCAATTTCTGTACTTTTTACTCAGTTAAAATTCCAACGGGTCCATTGAAAGGCCCATTTCGACCCGGTCGTCCGAAACCTCTACAAAAAGAACTGCAAAACAAGTTTTAATCAAATTTTAGGAGTTCATGTAATTGATTAGGAGCTTTTCAACACAATTATATTGCAAAACCTCAATTTCTGTACTTTTTACTCAGTTAAAATTCCAACGGGTCCATTGAAAGGCCCATTTAGACCTGCTCGTCCGAAACCACTACAAAAAGGACCGCAAAAATGTTTTATTCAAATATTAGGAGTTCAAATAATTGATTAGGAGCTTTTCAACACAATTATATTATAAAACCGCAATTTCAGTACTTTTTACTCAGTTAAAATTCCAACGGGTCCATTGAAAGGCCCATTTAGACCTGCTCGTCCGAAACCTCTACAAAAAGGACTACAGAAAAGGTTTTAATCAAATATTAGGAGTTCAAATAATTGATAACGAGCTTTTGAACACAATTCTATTGCAAAACCTCAATTTCTGTACTTTTTACTCATTTAAAATTCCAACGGGTCCATTGAAAGGCCCATTTCGACCCGCTCGTCCGAAACCTCTACAAAAAGGACTACAGAAAAGGTTTTAATCAAATATTAGGAGTTCAAATAATTGATAACGAGCTTTTGAACACAATTCTATTGCAAAACCTCAATTTCTGTACTTTTTACTCAGTTAAAATCCCAACGGGTCCATTGAAAGGCCCATTTCGACCCGCTCGTCCGAAACCTCTACAAAAAGGACCGCAAAACATGTTTTAATCAAATTTTAGGAGTTCATGTAATTTATTAGAAGCTTTTCAACACAATTATATTGCAAAACCTCAATTTCTGTAGTATTTACTCAGTTAAAATTCCAACGGGTCCATTGAAAGGCCCATTTCGACCCGCTCGTCCGAAACCTCTACAAAATGGACCGCAAAAATGTTTTATTCAAATATTGGGAGTTCAAATAATTGATTAGAAGCTTTTGAACATAATTATATTGCAAAACCTCAATTTCTGTACTTTTTACTCATTTAAAATTCCAACGGGTCCATTGAAAGGCCCATTTCGACCCGCTCGTCCGAAACCTCTACAAAAAGGACTGCAAAACAAGTTTTAATCAAATTTTAGGAGTTCATGTAATTGACTAGGAGCTTTTCAACACAATTATATTGCAAAACCTCAATTTCTGTACTTTTTACTCAGTTAAAATTCCAACGGGTCCATTGAAAGACCCATTTAGACTTGCTCGTCCGAAACACTACAAAAAGGACCGCAAAAAGGTTTTATTCAAATATTAGGAGTTCAAATAATTGATTAGGAGCTTTTCAACACAATTATATTGCAAAACCTCAATTTCTGTATTTTTTACTTAGTTAAAATTCCAACGGGTCCATTGAGAAGCCCATTTAGACCTGCTCGTCCGAAACCTCTACAAAAAGGACCGCAAAAATGTTTTATTCAAATATTAGGAGTTCAAATAATTGATTAGAAGCTTTTCAACACAATTATATTGCAAAACCTCAATTTATGTACTTTTTACTAAGTTAAAATTCAAACGGGTCCATTGAAAGGCCCATTTCAACCCGCTCGTCCGAAACCTTTACAAAAAGTACTGCAAAACATGTTTTAATCAAATTTTAGGAGTTCGTGTAATTGATTAGGAGCTTTTCAACACAATTATATTGGAAAACCTCAATTTATGTACTTTTTACTCAGTTAAAATTCCAATGGGTCCATTGAAAGACCCATTTAGACCTGCTCGTCCGAAACCTCTACAAAAAGGACCGCAAAAATGTTTTATTCAAATATTAGGAGTTCATATAATTGATTAGGAGCTTTTGAACACAATTATATTGCAAAACCTCAATTTCTGTACTTTTTACTCATTTAAAATTCCAACGGGTCCATTGAAAGGCCCATTTAGACCTGCTTGTCCGAAACCTCTACAAAGAGGACCGCAAAAAGCTTTTATTGAAATATTAGGAGTTCAAATAATTGATTAGAAGCTTTTCAATACAATTATAATACAAAAACGCAATTTCTGTACTTTTTACTCAGTTAAAATTCCAACGGGTCCATTGAAAGGCCCATTTTGACCCGCTCGTCCGAAACCTCTACAAAAAGGACCGCAAAACAAGTTTTAATCAAATATTAGGAGTTCAAATAATTGATTAGGAGCTTTTCAACACAATTCTATTGCAAAACCTCAATTTCTGTAATTTTTACTCAGTTAAAATTCCAACGGGTCCATTGAAAGACCATTTCGACCAGCTCGTCCGAAACCTCTACAAAAAGGACTGCAAAACAAGTTTTAATCAAATTTTAGGAGTTCATGTAATTGATTAGGAGCTTTTCAACACAATTATATTGCAAAACCTCAATTTATGTAGTTTTTACTCAGTTAAAATTCCAACAGGTCCATTGAAAGGCCCATTTCGACCCGCTCGTCCGAAACCTCTACAAAAAGGACCGCAAAAATGTTTTATTCAAATATTAGGAGTTCAAATAATTGATTAGAAGCTTTTGAACATAATTATATTGCAAAACCTCAATTTCTGTACTTTTTAGTCATTTAAAATTCCAACGGGTCCATTGAAAGGCCCATTTCGACCCGCTCGTCCGAAACCTCTACAAAAAGGACTGCAAAACAAGTTTTAATCAAATTTTAGGAGTTCATGTAATTGACTAGGAGCTTTTCAACACAATTATATTGCAAAACCTCAATTTCTGTACTTTTTACTCAGTTAAAATTCCAACGGGTCCATTGAAAGACCTATTTAGACTTGCTCGTCCGAAACACTACAAAAAGGACCGCAAAAAGGTTTTATTCAAATATTAGGAGTTCAAATAATTGATTAGGAGCTTTTCAACACAATTATATTGCAAAACCTCAATTTCTGTAATATTTACCCAGTTAAAATTCCAACGGGTCCAGTGAAAGGCCCATTTAGACCTGCTCGTCCGAAACCTCTGAAAAAGGACCGAAAAAATGTTTTATTCAAATATTAGGAGTTCAAATAATTGATTAAGAACTTTTAAATACAATTATATTGAAAAACCTCAATTTTATACTTTTTACTCAGATAAAATTCCAACGGGTCCATTGAAAGGCCCATTTAGACCTGCTCGTCCGAAACCTCTACAAAAAGGACCGCAAAAAGGTTTTATTCAAATATTAGGAGTTCAAATAATTGATTAGGAGCATTTCAACACAATTATATTGCAAAACCTCAATTTCTGTACTTTTTACTCATTTAAAATTCCGACGGGTCCATTGAAAGGCCCATTTCGACCCGCTCGTCCGAAACCTCTACAAAAAGGACTACAAAAAAGGTTTTAATCAAATATTAGGAGTTCAAATAATTGATAACGAGCCTTTGAACACAATTCTATTGCAAAAACTCAATTTCTGTACTTTTTACTCAGTTAAAATTCCAACGGGTCCATTGAAAGGCCCATTTCAACCCGCTCGTCCGAAACCTCTACAAAAAAGGACCGCAAAACAAGTTTTAACCAAATATTAGGAGTTCAAATAATTGATTAGGAGCTTTTCAACACAATTATATTGCAAAACCGCAATTTCTGTACTTTTTACTCAGTTAAAATTCCAACAGGTCCATTGAAAGGCCCATTTCGACCCGCTCGTCCGAAACCTCTACAAAAAGGACTGCAAAACAAGTATTAATAAAATTTTAGGAGTTCATGTAATTGATTAGGAGCTTTTCAACACAATTATATTGCAAAACCTCAATTTCTCTACTTTTTACTCAGTTAAAATTCCAACGGGCGATGGACGACGCCTAGACCAGGCTGTATCAAGATCAACGTCGACGGAGCATTCCATCCAGGATCTGGTGCTGCAGCTATCGGAGTCATTGCTAGGGATGCACATGGCTCGATTGTTGGAGGATGTGCTGTCCATGAGGCAGGCTGTCATGATGCCACCATGGTCGAGCTACATGCCATCGTTGCGGGTATCATGTTGACCCGAGATAGAGGGTGGGGCGAGGTGCTCATTGAATCCGACTCGGCTACGGTGATCAACAAGCTCTCACGCAACACTGCGGACAACTCCCTACTGGGGCCATAGATTGCAGATACACAGGCTTTGCTTAGGTCTGTTCCTTTCATCACATTATCTTTTGTACCTAGACCGGCCAATTTTATGGCCCATAACTTAGCCGCTTGGGCTTTACGCTTTACTTCTTCGGTGTATTTTGATTCAATCATTCCTGACAGTATTAACGTTGATGTAATGGCTGACTCTCAGCCCTTCTTTTGTTATAATAATAACAACACTCAGGGTACTCTTTTCCCCTTAGGTTCACTTTGTGCTTCGGCACAAGGTGGTTAGAGGGGTTTTTAATGAGGCCCTTTTTCTTCAAAAAAAAAATTCCAACGGGTCCATTGAAAGGCCCATTTAGACCTGCTCGTCCGAAACCTCTACAAAAAGGACCACAAAAATGTTTTATTCAAATATTTGGAGTTAAAATAATTTATTAGGAGCTTTTCAACAGAATTATATTGCAAAACCTCAATTTCTGTACTTTTTACTCGGTTAAAATTCCAACTGTTCCATTGAAAGGCCCATTTAGACCTGCTCGTCCGAAACCTCTACAAAAAGGACCGCAAAACAAGTTTTAATCAAATTTTAGGAGTTCAAATAATTGATTCTGAGCTTTTCAACACAATTATATTGCAAAACCTCAATTTATGTACTTTTTACTCAGTTAAAATTCCAACGGGTCCGTTGAAAGGCCCAATTCGACCCGCTCGTCCGAAACCTCTACAAAAAGGACTGCAAAACAAGTTTTAATAAAATATTAGGAGTTCAAGTAATTAATTAGGAGCTTTTCAACACAATTATATTGCAAAACCACAATTTCTGAACTTTTTACTCAGTTAAAATTCCAACGGGTCCATTAAAAGGCCCATTTAGACCTGCTCGTCCGAAACCTCTACAAAAATGACCGCAAAAATGTTTTATTCAAATATTAGGAGTTCAAATAATTGATTAGGAGCTTTTCAAAACAATTATATTGCAAAGCCTCAATTTCTGTACTTTTTACTCAGTTTCCAACGGGTCCATTGAAAGGCCCATTTAGACCTGCTCGTCCGAAACCTCTACAAAAAGGACCGCAAAAATGTTTTATTCAAATATTAGGAGTTCAAATAATTGATTAGGAGCTTTTCAACACAATTATATTGCAAAACATCAATTTCTGTACTTTTTACTCATTTAAAATTCCAACGGATCCATTGAAAGGCCCATTTCGACCCGCTCGTCCGAAACCTCTACAAAACGAACTGCAAAACTAGTTTTAATCAAATTTTAGGAGTTCATGTAATTGATTAGGAGCTTTTCAACACAATTATATTGCAAAACCGCAATTTCTGTACTTTTTACTCAGTTAAAATTCCAACGGGTCCATTGAAAGGCCCATTTCGACCCGCTCATTCGAAACCTCTACAAAAAGGACCGCAAAACAAGTTTTAATCAAATTTTAGGAGTTCATGCAATTGATTAGGAGCTTTTCAACACAATTATATTGAAAAACCTCAATTTCTGTACTTTTTACTTAGTTAAAATTCCAACGGGTCCATTGAAAGGCCCATTTAGACATGCTCGTCTGAAACCTCTACAAAAAGGAATGCAAAAATGTTTTATTCAAATACTAGGAGTTCAAATAATTGATTAGGAGCTTTTCAACACAATTATATTGCAAAACCTCAATTTATGTACTTTTTAATCAGTTAAAATTCTAACGGGTCCATTGAAAGGCCCATTTTGACCCGCTCGTCCGAAACCTCAAACAAAAGGACTACAAAACAAGTTTTAATCAAATTTTTGGAGTTCATGTAAATGATTAGGAGCTTTTAAACACAATTATATTGCAAAACCTCAATTTTTGTAATTTTTACTCAGTTAAAATTCCAACGGGTCCATTGAAAGGCCCATTTAGACCTGCTCGTCCGAAACCTCTACAAAAAGGACCGCAAAAATGTTTTATTCAAATATTAGGAGTTCAAATAGATGATTAGGAGCTTTTAAACACAATTATATTGAAAAACCTCAATTTTATACTTTTTATTCAGATAAAATTCCAACGGGTCCATTGAAAGACCCATTTAGACCTGCTCCTCCGAAACCTCTACAAAAAAGACCGCAAAAAGGTTTTATTCAAATATTAGGAGTTCAAATAATTGATTAGGAGCTTATCAACACAATTATATTGCAAAACCTCAATTTCTGTACTTTTTACTCAGTTAAAATTCCAACGGGTCCATTGAAAGGCCCATTTAGACCTGCTCGTCCGAAACCTCTAACAAAAAGGACCTCAAAAATGTTTTATTCAAGTATTAGGAGTTCAAATAATTGATTAGGAGCTTTTCAACACAATTATATTGCAAAACATCAATTCCTGTACTTTTTACTCAGTTAAAATTCTAACGGGTCCATTGAAAGGCCCATTTCGACCCGCTCGTCCGAAACATCTACAAAAAGGACTACAAAACAAGTTTTAATCAAATTTTAGTAATTCATGTAATTGAGTAGGAGCTTTTCAACACAATTATATTGCAAAACCGCAATTTCTGTACTTTTTACTCAGTTAAAATTCCAACGGGTCCATTGAAAGGCCCATTTAGACCTGCTCGTCCGAAACCTCTACAAAAGGACAGCAAAACAAGTTTTAATCAAATATTAGGAGTTCAAATAATTGATTAGGAGCTTTTCAACACAATTATATTGCAAAACCGCAATTTCTGTACTTTTTACTCAGTTAAAATTCCAACGGGTCCATTGAAAGGCCCATTTCGACCCGATCGTTCGAAACCTCTACAAAAAGTACCGCAAAACAAGTTCTAATCAAATTTTAGGAGTTCATGTAATTGATTAGGAGCTTTTCAACACAATTATATTGCAAAACATCAATTTATGTACTTTTTACTCAGTTAAAATTCCAACGGGTCCATTGAAAGGCCCATTTCGACACGCTCGTCCGAAACTTCAACAAAAGGACTGTAAAACAAGTTTTAATCAAATTTTAGGAGTTCATGTAATTGATTAGGAGCTTTTCAACAGAATTATATTGCAAAACCACACTTTATGTACTTTTTACTCAGTTAAAATTCCAACGGGTCCATTGAAAGGCCCATTTAGACCTGCTCGTCCGAAACCTCTACAAAAAGGACATCAAAAACGTTTTATTCAAATATTAGGAGTTCAAATAATTGATTAGGAGCTTTTCAACACAATTATATTTTAAAACCTCAATTTATGTACTTTTTACTCAGTTAAAATTCCAACAGGTCCATTGAAAGGCTCATTTAGACCTGCTCGTCCGAAACCTCTACAAAAAGGACCGCAAAAATGTTTTATTCAAATATTAGGAGTTCAAATAATTGATTAGGAGCTTTTCAACACAATTATATTGCAAAACCGCAATTTCTGTACTTTTTACTCAGTTAAAATTCCAACGGGTCCATTGAAAGGCCCATTTCGACAGGCTCGTCCGAAACCACTACAAAAGGACTGCAAAACAAGTTTTAATCAAATTTTAGGAGTTCATGTAATTGATTAGGAGCTTTTCAACACAATTATATTGCAAAACCTCAATTTATGTACTTTTTACTCAGTTAAAATTCCAACGGGTCCATTAAAAGGCCCATTTAGACCTGCTCGTCCGAAACCTCTACAAAAAGGACCGCAAAAATGTTTTATTCAAATATTAGGAGTTCAAATAATTGATTAGGAGCTTTTCAACACAATTATCTTGCAAAACCTCAATTTCTGTACTTTTTACTCAGTTAAAATTCCAACGGGTCCATTGAAAGGCCCATTTCGACCCGCTCGTTCGAAACCTCTACAAAAAGGACCGCAAAACAAGTTTTAATCAAATTTCAGGAGTTCATGTAATTGATTAGGAGCTTTTCAACACAATTATATTGCAAAATTTCAATTTCTGTACTTTTTACTCAGATAAAATTCCAACGGGTCCATTGAAAGGCCCATTTAGACCTGCTCGTCCGAAACCTCTACAAAAAGGAACGCAAAAATGTTTTATTCAAATATTAGGAGTTCAAATAATTGATTAGGAGCTTTTCAACACAATTATATTGCAAAACCTCAATTTCTGTACTTTTTACTCAGTTAAAATTCCAACGGGTCCATTGAAAGGCCCATTTAGACCTGCTCGTCCGAAACCTCTACAAAAAGGACCGCAAAACAAGTTTTAATCAAATATTAGGAGTTCAAATAATTGATTAGGAGCTTTTCAACACAATTATATTGCAAAACCGCAATTTCTGTACTTTTTACTCAGTTAAAATTCCAACGGGTCCATTGAAAGGCCCATTTCGACAGGCTCGTCCGAAACCTCTACAAAAGGACTGCAAAACAAGTTTTAATCAAATTTTAGGAGTTCATGTAATTGATTAGGAGCTTTTCAACACAATTATATTGCAAAACCGCAATTTCTGTACTTTTTACTCAGTTAAAATTCCAACGGGTCCATTGAAAGGCCCATTTAGACCTGCTCGTCCGTAACCTCTACAAAAAGGACCGAAAAAATGTTTTGTTCAAATATTAGGAGTTCAAATAATTGATTAGGAGCTTTTCAACACAATTATATTTTAAAACCTCAATTTATGTACTTTTTACTCAGTTAAAATTCCAACGGGTCTATTGAAAGGCCCATTTAGACCTGCTCGTCCGAAACCTCGACAAAAAGGACCGCAAAAAAGTTTTATTCAAATATTAGGAGTTCAAATAACTGATTAGGAGCTTTTCAACACAATTATATTGCAAAACCTCAATTTCTGTACTTTTTACTCAGTTAAAATTCCAACGGGTCCATTGAAAGGCCCATTTCGACCCGCTCGTTCGAAACCTCTACAAAAAGGACCGCAAAACAAGTTTTAATCAAATTTCAGGAGTTCATGTAATTGATTAGGAGCTTTTCAACACAATTATATTGCAAAATATCAATTTCTGTACTTTTTACTCAGTTAAAATTCTAACGGGTCCATTGAAAGGCCCATTTCGACCCGCTCGTCCGAAACATCTACAAAAAGGACTACAAAACAAGTTTTAATCAAATTTTAGTAATTCATGTAATTGAGTAGGAGCTTTTCAACACAATTATATTGCAAAACCGCAATTTCTGTACTTTTTACTCAGTTAAAATTCCAACGGGTCCATTGAAAGGCCCATTTAGACCTGCTCGTCCGAAACCTCTACAAAAGGACAGCAAAACAAGTTTTAATCAAATATTAGGAGTTCAAATAATTGATTAGGAGCTTTTCAACACAATTATATTGCAAAACCGCAATTTCTGTACTTTTTACTCAGTTAAAATTCCAACGGGTCCATTGAAAGGCCCATTTCGACCCGATCGTTCGAAACCTCTACAAAAAGTACCGCAAAACAAGTTCTAATCAAATTTTAGGAGTTCATGTAATTGATTAGGAGCTTTTCAACACAATTATATTGCAAAACATCAATTTATGTACTTTTTACTCAGTTAAAATTCCAACGGGTCCATTGAAAGGCCCATTTCGACACGCTCGTCCGAAACTTCAACAAAAGGACTGTAAAACAAGTTTTAATCAAATTTTAGGAGTTCATGTAATTGATTAGGAGCTTTTCAACAGAATTATATTGCAAAACCACACTTTATGTACTTTTTACTCAGTTAAAATTCCAACGGGTCCATTGAAAGGCCCATTTAGAAATGCTCGTCCGAAACCTCTACAAAAAGGACCGCAAAAAATGTTTTAATCAAATATTAGGAATTCATGTAATTGATTAGGAGCTTTTCAACACAATTATATTCCAAAACCGCAATTTCTGTACTTTTTACTCAGTTAAAATTCCAACGGGTCCATTGAAAGGCCCATTTCGACCCGCTCGTCCGAAACCTCTACAAAAAGGACTGCAAAACAAGTTTTAATCAAATTTTAGGAGTTCATGTAATTGATTAGGAGCTTTTCAACACAAGTATATTGCAAAACCTCAATTTCTGTAGTTTTTACTCAGTTAAAATTCCAACGGGTTCATTGAAAGGCCCATTTTGACCCGCTCGTCCGAAACCTCTACAAAAAGGACCGCAAAACAAGTTTTAATCAAATTTTAGGAATTCATGTAATTGATTAGGAGCTTTTCAACACAATTATATTCCAAAACCGCAATTTCTGTACTTTTTACTCAGTTAAAATTCCAACGGGTCCATTGAAAGGCCCATTTCGACCCGCTCGTCCGAAACCTCTACAAAAAGGATTGCAAAACAAGTTTTAATCAAATTTTAGGAGTTCATGTAATTGATTAGGAGCTTTTCAACACAATTATATTGCAAAACCTCAATTTATGTACTTTTTACTCAGTTAAAATTCCAATGGGTCCATTGAAAGGCTCATTTCAACCCGCTCGTCCGAAACCTCTACAAAAAGGACTGCAAAACAAGTTTTAATCAAATTTTATTAATTCATGTAATTGATTAGGAGCTTTTCAAAACAATTATATTGCAAAACCTCCATTTCTGTACTTTTTACTCAGTTAAAATTCCAACGGGTCCATTGAAAGGCCCATTTAGACCTGCTCGTCCGTAACCTCTACAAAAAGGACCACAAAACAAGTTTTAATCAAATATTAGGAGTTCAAATAATTCATTAGGAGCTTTTCAACACAATTATATTTTAAAACCGCAATTTCTGTACTTTTTACTCAGTTAAAATTCCAACGGGTCCATTGAAAGGCCCATTTAGACCTGCTCGTCCGAAACCTCGACAAAAAGGACCGCAAAAAAGTTTTATTCAAATATTAGGAGTTCAAATAACTGATTAGGAGCTTTTCAACACAATTATATTGCAAAACCTCAATTTCTGTACTTTTTACTCAGTTAAAATTCCAACGGGTCCATTGAAAGGCCCATTTCGACCCGCTCGTTCGAAACCTCTACAAAAAGGACCGCAAAACAAGTTTTAATCAAATTTCAGGAGTTCATGTAATTGATTAGGAGCTTTTCAACACAATTATATTGCAAAATATCAATTTCTGTACTTTTTACTCAGTTAAAATTCTAACGGGTCCATTGAAAGGCCCATTTCGACCCGCTCGTCCGAAACATCTACAAAAAGGACTACAAAACAAGTTTTAATCAAATTTTAGTAATTCATGTAATTGAGTAGGAGCTTTTCAACACAATTATATTGCAAAACCGCAATTTCTGTACTTTTTACTCAGTTAAAATTCCAACGGGTCCATTGAAAGGCCCATTTCGACACACTCGTCCGAAACTTTACCAAAAGGACTGCAAGACAAGTTTTAATCAAATTTTAGGAGTTCATGTAATTGATTAGGAGCTTTTCAACACAATTATATTGCAAAACCTCAATTTATGTACTTTTTACTCAGTTAAAATTCCAACGGGTCCATTGAAAGGCCCATTTAGACCTGCTTGTCCGAAACCTCTAGAAAAAGGACCGCAAAAATGTTTTATTCAAATATTAGGAGTTCAAATAATTGATTAGGAGCTTTTCAACACAATTATATTGCAAAACCGCAATTTCTGTACTTTTTACTCAGTTAAAATTCCAACGGGTCCATTGAAAGGCCCATTTCGACCCGATCGTTCGAAACCTCTACAAAAAGTACCGCAAAACAAGTTCTAATCAAATTTTAGGAGTTCATGTAATTGATTAGGAGCTTTTCAACACAATTATATTGCAAAACATCAATTTATGTACTTTTTACTCAGTTAAAATTCCAACGGGTCCATTGAAAGGCCCATTTCGACACGCTCGTCCGAAACTTCAACAAAAGGACTGCAAAACAAGTTTTAATCAAATTTTAGGAGTTCATGTAATTGATTAGGAGCTTTTCAACAGAATTATATTGCAAAACCACACTTTATGTACTTTTTACTCAGTTAAAATTCCAACGGGTCCATTGAAAGGCCCATTTAGACCTGCTCGTCCGAAACCTCTACAAAAAGGACAGCAAAAACGTTTTATTCAAATATTAGGAGTTCAAATAATTGATTAGGAGCTTTTCAACACAATTATATTTTAAAACCTCAATTTATGTACTTTTTACTCAGTTAAATTTCCAACGGGTCCATTGAAAGGCTCATTTAGACCTGCTCGTCCGAAACCTCTACAAAAAGGACCGCAAAAATGTTTTATTCAAATATTAGGAGTTCAAATAATTGATTAGGAGCTTTTCAACACAATTATATTGCAAAACCTCAATTTCTGTACTTTTTACTCAGTTAAAATTCCAACGGGTCCATTGAAAGGCCCATTTCGACCCGCTCCTTCGAAACCTCTACAAAAAGGACCGCAAAACAAGTTTTAATCAAATTTCAGGAGTTCATGTAATTGATTAGGAGCTTTTCAACACAATTATATTGCAAAATATCAATTTCTGTAATTTTTACTCAGTTAAAATTCCAACGGGTCCATTGAAAGGCCCATTTAGACCTGCTCGTCCGAAACCTCGACAAAAAGGAACGCAAAAATGTTTTATTCAAATATTAGGAGTTCAAATAATTGATTAGGAGCTTTTCAACACAATTATATTGCAAAACCTCAATTTCTGTACTTTTTACTCAGTTAAAATTCCAACGGGTCCATTGAAAGGCCCATTTAGACCTGCTCGTCCGAAACCTCTACAAAAAGGACCGCAAAACAAGTTTTAATCAAATATTAGGAGTTCAAATAATTGATTAGGAGCTTTTCAACACAATTATATTGCAAAACCGCAATTTCTGTACTTTTTACCCATTTAAAATTCCAATGTGTCCATTGAAAGGCCCATTTCGACCCGCTCGTCCGAAACCTCTACAAAAAGGACTGCAAAACAAGTTTTAATCAAATTTTAGGAGTTCATGTAATTTATTAGGACCTTTTCAACACAATTATATTGCAAAACCTCAATTTATGTACTTTTTACTCAGTTAAAATTCCAACGGGTCCATTGAAAGGCCCATTTAGACCTGCTCGTCCGAAACCTCTACAAAAAGGACCGCAAAATGTTTTATTCAAATATTAGGAGTTCAAATAATTGATTAGGAGCTTTTCAACACAATTATCTTGCAAAACCTCAATTTCTGTACTTTTTACTCAGTTAAAATTCCAACGGGTCCATTGAAAGGCCCATTTCGACCCGCTCGTTCGAAACCTCTACAAAAAGGACCGCAAAACAAGTTTTAATCAAATTTCAGGAGTTCATGTAATTGATTAGGAGCTTTTCAACACAATTATATTGCAAAATATCAATTTCTGTACTTTTTACTCAGATAAAATTCCAACGGGTCCATTGAAAGGCCCATTTAGACCTGCTCGTCCGAAACCTCTACAAAAAGGAACGCAAAAATGTTTTATTCAAATATTAGGAGTTCAAATAATTGATTAGGAGCTTTTCAACACAATTATATTGCAAAACCTCAATTTCTGTACTTTTTACTCAGTTAAAATTCCAACGGGTCCATTGAAAGGCCCATTTAGACCTGCTCGTCCGAAACCTCTACAAAAAGGACCGCAAAACAAGTTTTAATCAAATATTAGGAGTTCAAATAATTGATTAGGAGCTTTTCAACACAATTATATTGCAAAACCGCAATTTCTGTACTTTTTACTCAGTTAAAATTCCAACGGGTCCATTGAAAGGCCCATTTCGACAGGCTCGTCCGAAACCTCTACAAAAGGACTGCAAAACAAGTTTTAATCAAATTTTAGGAGTTCATGTAATTGATTAGGAGCTTTTCAACACAATTATATTGCAAAACCTCAATTTATGTACTTTTTACTCAGTTAAAATTCCAACGGTTCCATTGAAAGGCCCATTTAGAAATGCTCGTCCGAAACCTCTACAAAAAGGACCGCAAAAAATGTTTTAATCAAATATTAGGAGTTCAAATAATTGATTAGGAGCTTTTCAAAACAATTATATTGCAAAACCGCAATTTCTGTACTTTTTACTCAGTTAAAATTCCAACGGGTCCATTGAAAGGCCCATTTCGACCCGCTCGTCCGAAACCTCTACAAAAAGGACTGCAAAACAAGTTTTAATCAAATTTTAGGAGTTCATGTAATTGATTAGGAGCTTTTCAACACAAGTATATTGCAAAACCTCAATTTCTGTAGTTTTTACTCAGTTAAAATTCCAACGGGTTCATTGAAAGGCCCATTTTGACCCGCTCGTCCGAAACCTCTACAAAAAGGACCGCAAAACAAGTTTTAATCAAATTTTAGGAATTCATGTAATTGATTAGGAGCTTTTCAACACAATTATATTCCAAAACCGCAATTTCTGTACTTTTTACTCAGTTAAAATTCCAACGGGGCCATTGAAAGGCCCATTTCGACCCGCTCGTCCGAAACCTCTACAAAAAGGATTGCAAAACAAGTTTTAATCAAATTTTAGGAGTTCATGTAATTGATTAGGAGCTTTTCAACACAATTATATTGCAAAAACTCAATTTATGTACTTTTGACTCAGTTAAAATTCCAATGGGTCCATTGAAAGGCTCATTTCGACCCGCTCGTCCGAAACCTCTACAAAAAGGACTGCAAAACAAGTTTTAATCAAATTTTATTAATTCATGTAATTGATTAGGAGCTTTTCAAAACAATTATATTGCAAAACCTCCATTTCTGTACTTTTTACTCAGTTAAAATTCCAACGGGTCCATTGAAAGGCCCATTTAGACCTGCTCGTCCGAAACCTCTATAAAAAGGACCACAAAACAAGTTTTAATCAAATATTAGGAGTTCAAATAATTCATTAGGAGCTTTTCAACACAATTATATTGCAAAACCGCAATTTCTGTACATTTTACTCAGTTAAAATTCCAACGGGTCCATTGAAAGGCCCATTTAGACCTGCTCGTCCGAAACCTCTACAAAAAGGACCGCAAAAATGTTTTATTCAAATATTAGGAGTTCAAATAATTGATTAGGAGATTTTCAACACAATTATATTGCAAAACCTCAATTTATGTACTTTTTACTCAGTTAAAATTCCAACGGGTCCATTGACAGGCCCATTTAGACCTGCTCGTCCGAAACCTCTACAAAAAGGACCGCAAAAATGTTTTATTCAAATATTAGGAGTTCAAATAATTGATTAGGAGCTTTTAAACACAATTATATTGCAAAACCTCAATTTCTGTACTTTTTACTCAGTTAAAATTCCAACGGGTCCATTGAAAGGCCCATTTCGACCCGATCGTTCGAAACCTCTACAAAAAGTACCGCAAAACAAGTTCTAATCAAATTTTAGGAGTTCGTGTAATTGATTAGGAGCTTTTCAACACAATTATATTGCAAAACATCAATTTATGTACTTTTTACTCAGTTAAAATTCCAACGGGTCCATTGAAAGGCCCATTTCGACACGCTCGTCCGAAACTTCAACAAAAGGACTGCAAAACAAGTTTTAATCAAATTTTAGGAGTTCATGTAATTGATTAGGAGCTTTTCAACACAATTATATTGCAAAACCTCAATTTATGTACTTTTTACTCAGTTAAAATTCCAACGGGTCTATTGAAAGGCCCATTTAGACCTGCTCGTCCGAAACCTCTAGAAAAAGGACCGCAAAAATGTTTTATTCAAATATTAGGAGTTCAAATAATTGATTAGGAGCTTTTCAACACAATTATATTGCAAAACCGCAATTTCTGTACTTTTTACTCAGTTAAAATTCCAACGGGTCCATTGAAAGGCCCATTTCGACCCGATCGTTCGAAACCTCTACAAAAAGTACCGCAAAACAAGTTCTAATCAAATTTTAGGAGTTCATGTAATTGATTAGGAGCTTTTCAACACAATTATATTGCAAAACATCAATTTATGTACTTTTTACTCAGTTAAAATTCCAACGGGTACATTGAAAGGCCCATTTCGACACGCTCGTCCGAAACTTCAACAAAAGGACTGCAAAACAAGTTTTAATCAAATTTTAGGAGTTCATGTAATTGATTAGGAGCTTTTCAACAGAATTATATTGCAAAACCACACTTTATGTACTTTTTACTCAGTTAAAATTCCAACGGGTCCATTGAAAGGCCCATTTAGACCTGCTCGTCCGAAACCTCTACAAAAAGGACAGCAAAAACGTTTTATTCAAATATTAGGAGTTCAAATAATTGATTAGGAGCTTTTCAACATAATTATATTTTAAAACCTCAATTTATGTACTTTTTACTCAGTTAAATTTCCAACGGGTCCATTGAAAGGCTCATTTAGACCTGCTCGTCCGAAACCTCTACAAAAAGGACCGCAAAAATGTTTTATTCAAATATTAGGAGTTCAAATAATTGATTAGGAGCTTTTCAACACAATTATATTGCAAAACCTCAATTTCTGTACTTTTTACTCAGTTAAAATTCCAACGGGTCCATTGAAAGGCCCATTTCGACCCGCTCGTTCGAAACCTCTACAAAAAGGACCGCAAAACAAGTTTTAATCAAATTTCAGGAGTTCATGTAATTGATTAGGAGCTTTTCAACACAATTATATTGCAAAATATCAATTTCTGTACTTTTTACTCAGTTAAAATTCCAACGGGTCCATTGAAAGGCCCATTTAGACCTGCTCGTCCGAAACCTCGACAAAAAGGAACGCAAAAATGTTTTATTCAAATATTAGGAGTTCAAATAATTGATTAGGAGCTTTTCAACACAATTATATTGCAAAACCTCAATTTCTGTACTTTTTACTCAGTTAAAATTCCAACGGGTCCATTGAAAGGCCCATTTAGACCTGCTCGTCCGAAACCTCTACAAAAAGGACCGCAAAACAAGTTTTAATCAAATATTAGGAGTTCAAATAATTGATTAGGAGCTTTTCAACACAATTATATTGCAAAACCGCAATTTCTGTACTTTTTACCCATTTAAAATTCCAATGTGTCCATTGAAAGGCCCATTTCGACCCGCTCGTCCGAAACCTCTACAAAAAGGACTGCAAAACAAGTTTTAATCAAATTTTAGGAGTTCATGTAATTTATTAGGACCTTTTCAACACAATTATATTGCAAAACCTCAATTTATGTACTTTTTACTCAGTTAAAATTCCAACGGGTCCATTGAAAGGCCCATTTAGACCTGCTCGTCCGAAACCTCTACAAAAAGGACCGCAAAATGTTTTATTCAAATATTAGGAGTTCAAATAATTGATTAGGAGCTTTTCAACACAATTATCTTGCAAAACCTCAATTTCTGTACTTTTTACTCAGTTAAAATTCCAACGGGTCCATTGAAAGGCCCATTTCAACCCGCTCGTTCGAAACCTCTACAAAAAGGACCGCAAAACAAGTTTAAATCAAATTTCAGGAGTTCATGTAATTGATTAGGAGCTTTTCAACACAATTATATTGCAAAATATCAATTTCTGTACTTTTTACTCAGATAAAATTCCAACAGGTCCATTGAAAGGCCCATTTAGACCTGCTTGTCCGAAACCTCTACAAAAAGGAACGCAAAAATGTTTTATTCAAATATTAGGAGTTCAAATAATTGATTAGGAGCTTTTCAACACAATTATATTGCAAAACCTCAATTTCTGTACTTTTTACTCAGTTAAAATTCCAACGGGTCCATTGAAAGGCCCATTTAGACCTGCTCGTCCGAAACCTCTACAAAAAGGACCGCAAAACAAGTTTTAATCAAATATTAGGAGTTCAAATAATTGATTAGGAGCTTTTCAACACAATTATATTGCAAAACCGCAATTTCTGTACTTTTTACTCAGTTAAAATTCCAACGGGTCCATTGAAAGGCCCATTTCGACAGGCTCGTCCGAAACCTCTACAAAAGGACTGGAAAACAAGTTTTAATCAAATTTTAGGAGTTCATGTAATTGATTAGGAGCTTTTCAACACAATTATATTGCAAAACCTCAATTTATGTACTTTTTACTCAGTTAAAATTCCAACGGTTCCATTGAAAGGCCTATTTAGACCTGCTCGTCCGAAACCTCTACAAAAAGGACCGAAAAAATGTTTTATTCAAATATTAGGAGTTCAAATAATTGATTAGGAGCTTTTCAACACAAGTATATTTTAAAACCTCAATTTATGTACTTTTTACTCAGTTAAAATTCCAACGGGTCCATTGAAAGGCCCATTTAGACCTGCTCGTCCGAAACCTCTACAAAAAGGACCGCAAAAATGTTTTATTCAAATATTAGGAGTTCAAATAATTTATTAGGAGCTTTTCAACACAATTATATTGCAAAACCTCAATTTCTGTTCTTTTTACTCAGTTAAAATTCCAACGGGTCCATTGAAAGGCCCATTTAGACCTGCTCGTTCGAAACCTCTACAAAAAGGACCGCAAAAATGTTTTATTCAAATATTAGGAGTTCAAATAATTGATTAGGAGCTTTTCAAAACAATTATATTACAAAACCTCAATTTCTGTACTTTTTACTCAGTTAAAATTCCAACGGGTCCATTTAAAGGCCCATTTAGACCTGCTCGTCCGAAACCTCTACAAAAAGGAACGCAAAAAAAGTTTTAATCAAATATTAGGAGTTCAAATAATTGATTAGGAGCTTTTCAACACAATTATATTGCAAAACCGCAATTTCTGTACTTTTTACTCAGTTAAAATTCCAACGGGTCCATTGAAAGGCCCATTTCGACAGGCTCGTCCGAAACCTCTACAAAAGGACTGCAAAATAAGTTTTAATCAAATTTTAGGAGTTCATGTAATTTATTAGGAGCTTTTCAACACAATTATATTGCAAAACCTCAATTTATGTACTTTTTACTCAGTTAAAATTCCAACGGGTCCATTGAAAGGCCAATTTAGACCTGCTCGTCCGAATCCTCTACAAAAAGGACCGAAAAAATGTTTTATTCAAATATTAGGAGTTCAAATAATTGATTAGGAGCTTTTCAACACAATTATATTTTAAAACCTCAATTTATGTACTTTTTACTCAGTTAAAATTCCAACGGGTCCATTGAAAGGCCCATTTAGACCTGCTCGTCCGAAACCTCTACAAAAAGGACCACAAAAATGTTTTATTCAAATATTAGGAGTTCAAATAATTGATTAGGAGCTTTTCAACACAATTATATTGCAAAACCTCAATTTCTGTACTTTTTACTCAGTTAAAATTCCAACGGGTCCATTGAAAGGCCCATATCGACCCGCTCGTTCGAAACCTCTACAAAAAGGACTGGAAAACGAGTTTTAATCAAACTTTAGGAGTTCATGTAATTGATTAGGAGCTTTTCAACACAATTATATTGCAAAACATCAATTTCTGTACTTTTTACTCAGTTAAAATTCCAACGGGTCCATTGAAAGGCCCATTTAGACTTGCTCGTCCGAAACCTCTACAAAAAGGAACGCAAAAATGTTTTATTCAAATATTAGGAGTTCAAATAATTGATTAGGAGCTTTTCAACACAATTATATTGCAAAACCGCAATTTCTGTACTTTTTACTCAGTTAAAATTCCAACGGGTCCATTGAAAGGCCCATTTAAACCTGCTCGTCCGAAACCTCTACAAAAAGGAACGCAAAAATGTTTTATTCAAATATTAGGAGTTCAAATAATTGATTAGGATCTTTTCAACACAATTATATTGCAAAATCTCAATTTCTGTACTTTTTACTCAGTTAAAATTCCAACGGGTCCATTGAAAGGCCCATTTCGACCCGCTCGTCCGAAACATCTACAAAAAGGACTGCAAAACAAGTTTTAATCAAATTTTAGGAGTTCATGTAATTGATTAGGAGTTTTCAACACAATTATATTGCAAAACCTCAATTTCTGTACTTTTTACTCAGTTAAAATTCCAATGGGTCCATTGAAAGGCCCATTTAGTCCTGCTCGTCCGAAACGTCTACAAAAAGGACCGCAATAATGTTTTATTCAAATATTAGGAGTTCATATAATTGATTAGGAGCTTTTCAACACAATTATATTGCAAAACCTCAATTTCTGTACTTTTTACTCAGTTAAAATTCCAACGGGTCCATTGAAAGGCCCATCTCGACCCGCTCGTTCGAAACCTCTACAAAAAGGACCGCAAAACGAGTTTTAATAAAATTTTAGGAGTTCATGTAATTGATTAGGAGCTTTTCAACACAATTATGTTGCAAAACATCAATTTCTGTACTTTTTACTCAGTTAAAATTCCAACGGGTCCATTGAAAGGCCCATTTAGACCTGCTCGTCCGAAACCTCTACAAAAAGGAACGCAAAAATGTTTTATTCAAATATTAGGAGTTCACATAATTGATTAGGAGCTTTTCAACACAATTATATTGCAAAACCTCAATTTCTGTACTTTTTACTCAGTTAAAATTCCAACGGGTCCATTGAAAGGCCCATTTAAACTTGCTCGTCCGAAACCTCTACAAAAAGGAACGCAAAAATGTTTTATTCAAATATTAGGAGTTCAAATAATTGATTAGGATCTTTTCAACACAATTATATTGCAAAATCTCAATTTCTGTACTTTTTACTCAGTTAAAATTCCAACGGGTCCATTGAAAGGCCCATTTCGACCCGCTCGTCCGAAACCTCTACAAAAAGGACTGCAAAACAAGTTTTAATCAAATTTTAGGAGTTCATGTAATTGATTAGGAGCTTTTCAACACAATTATATTGCAAAACCTCAATTTCTGTACTTTTTACTCAGTTAAAATTCCAACGGGTCCATTAAAAGGCCAATTTAGACCTGCTCGTCCGAAACCTCTACAAAAAGGACCGCAAAAATGTTTTATTCAAATATTAGGAGTTCAAATAATTGATTAGGAGCTTTTCAACACAATCATATTGCAAAACCTCAATTTTTGTACTTTTTACTCAGTTAAAATTCCAACGGGTCCATTGAAAGGCCCATTACGACCCGCTCGTCCGAAACCTCTACAAAAAGGACCGCAAAAAATGTTTTATTCAAATATTTGGAGTTCAAATAATTGATTAGGAGCTTTTCAACACAATTATATTGCAAAATCGCAATATCTGTACTTTTTACTCAGTTAAAATTCCAACGGGTCCATTGAAAGGCCCATTTAGACCTGCTCGTCCGAAACCTCTACAAAAAGGACCGCAAAACAAGTTTTAATCAAATATTAGGAGTTCAAATAATTGAATAGGAGCTTTTCAACACAATTATATTGCAAAACCGCAATTTCTGTACTTTTTACTCAGTTAAAATTCCAACGGGTCCATTGAAAGGCCCATTTCGACACGCTCGTCCGAAACCTCTACAAAAGGACTGCAAAACAAGTTTTAATCAAATTTTAGGAGTTCATGTAATTGATTAGGAGCTTTTCAACACAATTATATTGCAAAACCTCAATTTAAGTACTTTTTACTCAGTTAAAATTCCAACGGGTCCATTGAAAGGCCCATTTAGACCTGCTCGTCCGAAACCTCTACAAAAAGGACCGCAAAAATGTTTTATTCAAATATTAGGACTTCAAATAATTGATTAGGAGCTTTTCAACACAATTATATTTTAAAACCTCAATTTATGTACTTTTTACTCAGTTAAAATTCCAGCGGGTCCATTGAAAGGCCCATTTAGACCTTCTCGTCCGAAACCTCTACAAAAAGGACCGCAAAAATGTTTTATTCAAATATTAGGAGTTCAAATAATTGATTAGGAGCTTTTCAACACAATTATATTGCAAAACCTCAATTTCTGTACTTTTTACTCTGTTAAAATTCCAACGGGTCCATTGAAAGGCCCATTTAGACCCGCTCGTTCGAAACCTCTACAAAAAGGAACGCAAAATTGTTTTATTCAAATATTAGGAGTTCAAATAATTGAATAGGATCTTTTCAACACAATTATATTGCAAAATCTCAATTTCTGTACTTTTTACTCAGTTAAAATTCCAACGGGTCCATTGAAAGGCCCATTTCGACCCGCTCGTCCGAAACCTCTACAAAAAGGACTGCAAAACGAGATTTAATCAAATTTTAGGAGTTCATGTAATTGATTAGGAGCTTTTCAACACAATTATATTGCAAAACATCAATTTCTGTACTTTTTACTCAGTTAAAATTCCAACGGGTCCATTGAAAGGCCCATTTAGACCTGCTCGTCCGAAACCTCAACAAAAAGGAACGCAAAAATGTTTTATTCAAATATTAGGAGTTCAAATAATTGATTAGGAGCTTTTCAACACAATTATATTGCAAAACCTCAATTTCTGTACTTTTTACTGAGTTAAAATTCCAACAGGTCCATTGAAAGGCCCATTTAAACCTGCTCGTCCGAAACCTCTACAAAAAGGAACGCAAAAATGTTTAATTCAAATATTAGGAGTTCAAATAATTGATTAGGATCTTTTCAACACAATTATATTGCAAAATCTCAATTTCTGTACTTTTTACTCAGTTAAAATTCCAACGGGTCCATTGAAAGGCCCATTTCGACCCGCTCGTCCGAAACCTCTACAAAAAGGACTGCAAAACAAGTTTTAATCAAATTTTAGGAGTTCATGTAATTGATTAGGAGCTTTTCAACACAATTATATTGCAAAACCTCAATTTCTGTACTTTTTACTCAGTTAAAATTCCAACGGGTCCATTGAAAGGCCCATTTAGACCTGCTCGTCCGAAACCTCTACAAAAAGGACCGCAAAAATGTTTTATTCAAATATTAGGAGTTCAAATAATTGATTAGGAGCTTTTCAACACAATTATATTTTAAAACCTCAATTTATGTAATTTTTACTCAGTTAAAATTCCAACGGGTCCATTGAAAGGCCCATTTAGACCTGCTCGTCCGAAACCTCTACAAAAAGGACTGCAAAACAAGTTTTAATCACATTTTAGGAGTTCATGTAATTGATTAGGAGCTTTTCAACACAAGTATATTGGAAAACCTCAATTTCTATACTTTTTACTCAGTTAAAATTCCAACGGGTCCATTGAAAGGCCCATTTAGACCTGCTCGTCCGAAACCTCTACAAAAAGGACCGCAAAACAAGTTTTAATCAAATATTAGGAGTTCAAATAATTGATTAGGAGCTTTTCAACACAATTATATTGCAAAACCGCAATTTCTGTACTTTTTACTCAGTTAAAATTCCAATGGGTCCATTGAAAGGCCCATTTCGACACTCTCGTCCAAAACCTTTACAAAAAGGACCGCAAAACAAGTTTTAATCAAATTTCAGGAGTTCATGTAATTGATTAGGAGCTTTTCAACACAATTATATTGCAAAATATCAATTTCTGTACTTTTTACTCAGTTAAAATTCTTACGGGTCCATTGAAAGGCCCGTTTAGACCTGCTCGTCCGAAACCTCTACAAAAAGGACCGCAAAAATGTTTTATTCAAATATTAGGAGTTCAAATAATTGATTAGGAGCTTTTCAACAAAATTATATTTTAAAACCTCAATTTATGTACTTTTTACTCGATTAAAATTCCAACGGGTCCATTGAAAAGCCCATTTAGACCTGCTCATCCGAAACCTCTACAAAAAGGACCGCAAAAATGTTTTATTCAAATATTAGGAGTTCAAATAATTGATTAGGAGCTTTTCAACACAATTATATTGCAAAACCTCAATTTCTGTACTTTTTACTCAGTTAAAATTCCAACGGGTCCATTGAAAGGCCCATTTCGACCCCCTCGTTCGAAACCTCTGCAAAAAGGACCGCAAAACAAGTTTTAATCAAATTTCAAGAGTTCATGTAATTGATTAGGAGCTTTTCAACACAATTATATTGCAAAATATCAATTTATGTACTTTTTACTCAGTTAAAATTCCAACGGGTCCATTGAAAGGCCCATTTAGACCTGCTCGTCCGAAACCTCTACAAAAAGGAACGCAAAAATGTTTTATTCAAATATTAGGAGTTCAAATAATTGATTAGGAGCTTTTCAACACAATTATATTGCAAAACCTCAATTTCTGTACTTTTTACTGAGTTAAAATTCCAACGGGTCCATTGAAAAGCCCATTTAGACCTGCTCGTCCGAAACCTCTACAAAAAGGACCGCAAAACAAGTTTTAATCAAATATTAGGAGTTCAAATAATTGATTAGGAGCTTTTCAACACAATTATATTGCAAAACCTCAATTTCTATACTTTTTACTCAGTTAAAATTCCAACGGGTCCATTGAAAGGCCCATTTCGACCCGCTCGTTCGAAACCTCTACAAAAAGGACCGCAAAACAAGTTTTAATCAAATTTCAGGAGTTCATGTAATTGATTAGGAGCTTTTCAACACAATTATATTGCAAAATATCAATTTATGTACTTTTTACTTAGTTAAAATTCCAACGAGTCCATTGAAAGGCCCATTTAGACCTGCTCATCCGAAACCTCTACAAAAAGGAACGCAAAAATGTTTTATTCAAATATTAGGAGTTCAAATAATTGATTAGGAGCTTTTCAAAACAATTATATTGCAAAACCTCAATTTCTGTACTTTTTACTCAGTTAAAATTCCAACGGGTCCATTGAAAGGCCCATTTAAACCTGCTCGTCCGAAACCTCTACAAAAAGGAACGCAAAAATGTTTTATTCAAATATTAGGACTTCAAATAATTGATTAGGAGCTTTTCAACACAATTATATTGCAAAACCTCAATTTCTGTACTTTTTACTCAGTTAAAATTCCAACGGGTCCATTGAAAGGCCCATTTAGACCTGCTCGTCCGAAACCTCTACAAAAAGGAACGCAAAAATGTTTTATTCAAATATTAGGAGTTCAAATAATTGATTAGGAGCTTTTCAACACAATTATATTGCAAAACCTCAATTTCTGTACTTTTTACTGAGTTAAAATTCCAACGGGTCTATTGAAAAGCCCATTTAGACCTGCTCGTCCGAAACCTCTACAAAAAGGACCGCAAAACAAGTTTTAATCAAATATTAGGAGTTCAAATAATTGATTAGGAGCTTTTCAACAAAATTATATTGCAAAACCTCAATTTATGTACTTTTTACTCGATTAAAATTCCAACGGGTCCATTGAAAAGCCCATTTAGACCTGCTCATCCGAAACCTCTACAAAAAGGACCGCAAAAATGTTTTATTCAAATATTAGGAGTTCAAATAATTGATTAGGAGCTTTTCAACACAATTATATTGCAAAACCTCAATTTCTGTACTTTTTACTCAGTTAAAATTCCAACGGGTCCATTGAAAGGCCCATTTCGACCCCCTCGTTCGAAACCTCTACAAAAAGGACCGCAAAACAAGTTTTAATCAAATTTCAAGAGTTCATGTAATTGATTAGGAGCTTTTCAACACAATTATATTGCAAAATATCAATTTATGTACTTTTTACTCAGTTAAAATTCCAACGGGTCCATTGAAAGGCCCATTTAGACCTGCTCGTCCGAAACCTCTACAAAAAGGAACGCAAAAATGTTTTATTCAAATATTAGGAGTTCA
This sequence comes from Hibiscus tridactylites, assembly GCA_958450335.1. NCBI lineage: Eukaryota > Viridiplantae > Streptophyta > Magnoliopsida > Malvales > Malvaceae > Hibiscus > Hibiscus tridactylites. Next base: position 31,381,348 of record OY288292.1, on the reverse strand, counting down.
AATAATTGATTAGGAGCTTTTCAACACAATTATATTGCAAAACCTCAATTTCTGTACTTTTTACTGAGTTAAAATTCCAACGGGTCCATTGAAAAGCCCATTTAGACCTGCTCGTCCGAAACCTCTACAAAAAGGACCGCAAAACAAGTTTTAATCAAATATTAGGAGTTCAAATAATTGATTAGGAGCTTTTCAACACAATTATATTGCAAAACCTCAATTTCTGTACTTTTTACTCAGTTAAAATTCCAACGGGTCCATTGAAAGGCCCATTTCGACCTGCTCGTTCGAAACCTCTACAAAAAGGACCGCAAAACAAGTTTTAATCAAATTTCAGGAGTTCATGTAATTGATTAGGAGCTTTTCAACACAATTATATTGCAAAATATCAATTTCTGTACTTTTTACTTAGTTAAAATTCCAACGAGTCCATTGAAAGGCCCATTTAGACCTGCTCATCCGAAACCTCTACAAAAAGGAACGCAAAAATGTTTTATTCAAATATTAGGAGTTCAAATAATTGATTAGGAGCTTTTCAACACAATTATATTGCAAAACCTCAATTTCTGTACTTTTTACTCAGTTAAAATTCCAACGGGTCCATTGAAAGGCCCATTTCGACCCCCTCGTTCGAAACCTCTGCAAAAAGGACCGCAAAACAAGTTTTAATCAAATTTCAAGAGTTCATGTAATTGATTAGGAGCTTTTCAACACAATTATATTGCAAAATATCAATTTATGTACTTTTTACTCAGTTAAAATTCCAACGGGTCCATTGAAAGGCCCATTTAGACCTGCTCGTCCGAAACCTCTACAAAAAGGAACGCAAAAATGTTTTATTCAAATATTAGGAGTTCAAATAATTGATTAGGAGCTTTTCAACACAATTATATTGCAAAACCTCAATTTCTGTACTTTTTACTGAGTTAAAATTCCAACGGGTCCATTGAAAAGCCCATTTAGACCTGCTCGTCCGAAACCTCTACAAAAAGGACCGCAAAACAAGTTTTAATCAAATATTAGGAGTTCAAATAATTGATTAGGAGCTTTTCAACACAATTATATTGCAAAACCTCAATTTCTATACTTTTTACTCAGTTAAAATTCCAACGGGTCCATTGAAAGGCCCATTTCGACCCGCTCGTTCGAAACCTCTACAAAAAGGACCGCAAAACAAGTTTTAATCAAATTTCAGGAGTTCATGTAATTGATTAGGAGCTTTTCAACACAATTATATTGCAAAATATCAATTTATGTACTTTTTACTTAGTTAAAATTCCAACGAGTCCATTGAAAGGCCCATTTAGACCTGCTCATCCGAAACCTCTACAAAAAGGAACGCAAAAATGTTTTATTCAAATATTAGGAGTTCAAATAATTGATTAGGAGCTTTTCAAAACAATTATATTGCAAAACCTCAATTTCTGTACTTTTTACTCAGTTAAAATTCCAACGGGTCCATTGAAAGGCCCATTTAAACCTGCTCGTCCGAAACCTCTACAAAAAGGAACGCAAAAATGTTTTATTCAAATATTAGGAGTTCAAATAATTGATTAGGAGCTTTTCAACACAATTATATTGCAAAACCTCAATTTCTGTACTTTTTACTGAGTTAAAATTCCAACGGGTCTATTGAAAAGCCCATTCAGACCTGCTCGTCCGAAACCTCTACAAAAAGGACCGCAAAACAAGTTTTAATCAAATATTAGGAGTTCAAATAATTGATTAGGAGCTTTTCAACACAATTATATTGCAAAACCTCAATTTATGTACTTTTTACTCAGTTAAAATTCCAACGGGTCCATTGAAAGGCCCATTTCGACCCGCTCGTTCGAAACCTCTACAAAAAGGACCGCAAAACAAGTTTTAATCAAATTTCAGGAATTCATGTAATTGATTAGGAGCTTTTCAACACAATTATATTGCAAAATATCAATTTCTGTACTTTTTACTCAGTTAAAATTCCAACGGGTCCATTGAAAGGCCCATTTAGACCTGCTCATCCGAAACCTCTACAAAAAGGACCGCAAAAATGTTTTATTCAAATATTAGGAGTTCATATAATTGATTAGGAGCTTTTCAACACAATTATATTGCAAAACCTCAATTTATGTACTTTTTACTTAGTTAAAATTCCAAAGGGTCCATTGAAAGGCCCATCTCGACCCGCTCGTTCGAAACCTCTACAAAAAGGACCGCAAAACGAGTTTTAATCAAATTTTAGGAGTTAATGTAATTGATTAGGAGCTTTTCAACACAATTATATTGCAAAACATCAATTTCTGTACTTTTTACTCAGTTAAAATTCCAACGGGTCCATTGAAAGGCCCATTTAGACCTGCTCGTCCGAAACCTCTACAAAAAGGAACGCAAAACAAGTTTTAATCAAATTTCAGGAGTTCATGTAATTGATTAGGAGCTTTTCAACACAATTATATTGCAAAATATCAATTTCTGTACTTTTTACTCAGTTAAAATTCTTACGGGTCCATTGAAAGGCCCGTTTAGACCTGCTCGTCCGAAACCTCTACAAAAAGGACCGCAAAAATGTTTTATTCAAATATTAGGAGTTCAAATAATTGATTAGGAGCTTTTCAACAAAATTATATTTTAAAACCTCAATTTATGTACTTTTTACTCGATTAAAATTCCAACGGGTCCATTGAAAAGCCCATTTAGACCTGCTCATCCGAAACCTCTACAAAAAGGACCGCAAAAATGTTTTATTCAAATATTAGGAGTTCAAATAATTGATTAGGAGCTTTTCAACACAATTATATTGCAAAACCTCAATTTATGTACTTTTTACTCAGTTAAAATTCCAACGGGTCCATTGAAAGGCCCATTTCGACCCCCTCGTTCGAAACCTCTGCAAAAAGGACCGCAAAACAAGTTTTAATCAAATTTCAAGAGTTCATGTAATTGATTAGGAGCTTTTCAACACAATTATATTGCAAAATATCAATTTATGTACTTTTTACTCAGTTAAAATTCCAACGGGTCCATTGAAAGGCCCATTTAGACCTGCTCGTCCGAAACCTCTACAAAAAGGAACGCAAAAATGTTTTATTCAAATATTAGGAGTTCAAATAATTGATTAGGAGCTTTTCAACACAATTATATTGCAAAACCTCAATTTCTGTACTTTTTACTGAGTTAAAATTCCAACGGGTCCATTGAAAAGCCCATTTAGACCTGCTCGTCCGAAACCTCTACAAAAAGGACCGCAAAACAAGTTTTAATCAAATATTAGGAGTTCAAATAATTGATTAGGAGCTTTTGAACACAATTATATTGCAAAACCTCAATTTCTATACTTTTTACTCAGTTAAAATTCCAACGGGTCCATTGAAAGGCCCATTTCGACCCGCTCGTTCGAAACCTCTACAAAAAGGACCGCAAAACAAGTTTTAATCAAATTTCAGGAGTTCATGTAATTGATTAGGAGCTTTTCAACACAATTATATTGCAAAATATCAATTTCTGTACTTTTTACTTAGTTAAAATTCCAACGAGTCCATTGAAAGGCCCATTTAGACCTGCTCATCCGAAACCTCTACAAAAAGGAACGCAAAAATGTTTTATTCAAATATTAGGAGTTCAAATAATTGATTAGGAGCTTTTCAACACAATTATATTGCAAAACCTCAATTTCTGTACTTTTTACTCAGTTAAAATTCCAACGGGTCCATTGAAAGGCCCATTTAAACCTGCTCGTCCGAAACCTCTACAAAAAGGAACGCAAAAATGTTTTATTCAAATATTAGGAGTTCAAATAATTGATTAGGAGCTTTTCAACACAATTATATTGCAAAACCTCAATTTCTGTACTTTTTACTCAGTTAAAATTCCAACGGGTCCATTGAAAGGCCCATTTAGACCTGCTCGTCCGAAACCTCTACAAAAAGGAACGCAAAAATGTTTTATTCAAATATTAGGAGTTCAAATAATTGATTAGGAGCTTTTCAACACAATTATATTGCAAAACCTCAATTTCTGTACTTTTTACTGAGTTAAAATTCCAACGGGTCTATTGAAAAGCCCATTTAGACCTGCTCGTCCGAAACCTCTACAAAAAGGACCGCAAAACAAGTTTTAATCAAATATTAGGAGTTCAAATAATTGATTAGGAGCTTTTCAACAAAATTATATTGCAAAACCTCAATTTATGTACTTTTTACTCGATTAAAATTCCAACGGGTCCATTGAAAAGCCCATTTAGACCTGCTCATCCGAAACCTCTACAAAAAGGACCGCAAAAATGTTTTATTCAAATATTAGGAGTTCAAATAATTGATTAGGAGCTTTTCAACACAATTATATTGCAAAACCTCAATTTCTGTACTTTTTACTCAGTTAAAATTCCAACGGGTCCATTGAAAGGCCCATTTCGACCCCCTCGATCGAAACCTCTACAAAAAGGACAGCAAAACAAGTTTTAATCAAATTTCAAGAGTTCATGTAATTGATTAGGAGCTTTTCAACACAATTATATTGCAAAATATCAATTTATGTACTTTTTACTCAGTTAAAATTCCAACGGGTCCATTGAAAGGCCCATTTAGACCTGCCCGTCCGAAACCTCTACAAAAAGGAACGCAAAAATGTTTTATTCAAATATTAGGAGTTCAAATAATTGATTAGGAGCTTTTCAACACAATTATATTGCAAAACCTCAATTTCTGTACTTTTTACTGAGTTAAAATTCCAACGGGTCCATTGAAAAGCCCATTTAGACCTGCTCGTCCGAAACCTCTACAAAAAGGACCGCAAAACAAGTTTTAATCAAATATTAGGAGTTCAAATAATTGATTAGGAGCTTTTCAACACAATTATATTGCAAAACCTCAATTTCTGTACTTTTTACTCAGTTAAAATTCCAACGGGTCCATTGAAAGGCCCATTTCGACCCGCTCGTTCGAAACCTCTACAAAAAGGACCGCAAAACAAGTTTTAATCAAATTTCAGGAGTTCATGTAATTGATTAGGAGCTTTTCAACACAATTATATTGCAAAATATCAATTTCTGTACTTTTTACTTAGTTAAAATTCCAACGAGTCCATTGAAAGGCCCATTTAGACCTGCTCATCCGAAACCTCTACAAAAAGGAACGCAAAAATGTTTTATTCAAATATTAGGAGTTCAAATAATTGATTAGGAGCTTTTCAACACAATTATATTGCAAAACCTCAATTTATGTACTTTTTACTCAGTTAAAATTCCAACGGGTCCATTGAAAGGCCCATTTAAACCTGCTCGTCCGAAACCTCTACAAAAAGGAACGCAAAAATGTTTTATTCAAATATTAGGAGTTCAAATAATTGATTAGGAGCTTTTCAACACAATTATATTGCAAAACCTCAATTTCTGTACTTTTTACTCAGTTAAAATTCCAACGGGTCCATTGAAAGGCCCATTTAGACCTGCTCGTCCGAAACCTCTACAAAAAGGAACGCAAAAATGTTTTATTCAAATATTAGGAGTTCAAATAATTGATTAGGAGCTTTTCAACACAATTATATTGCAAAACCTCAATTTCTGTACTTTTTACTGAGTTAAAATTCCAACGGGTCTATTGAAAAGCCCATTTAGACCTGCTCGTCCGAAACCTCTACAAAAAGGACCGCAAAACAAGTTTTAATCAAATATTAGGAGTTCAAATAATTGATTAGGAGCTTTTCAACACAATTATATTGCAAAACCTCAATTTATGTACTTTTTACTCAGTTAAAATTCCAACGGGTCCATTGAAAGGCCCATTTCGACCCGCTCGTTCGAAACCTCTACAAAAAGGACCGCAAAACAAGTTTTAATCAAATTTCAGGAATTCATGTAATTGATTAGGAGCTTTTCAACACAATTATATTGCAAAATATCAATTTCTGTACTTTTTACTCATTTAAAATTCCAACGGGTCCATTGAAAGGCCCATTTAGACCTGCTCATCCGAAACCTCTACAAAAAGGACCGCAAAAATGTTTTATTCAAATATTAGGAGTTCATATAATTGATTAGGAGCTTTTCAACACAATTATATTGCAAAACTTCAATTTATGTACTTTTTACTTAGTTAAAATTCCAAAGGGTCCATTGAAAGGCCCATCTCGACCCGCTCGTTCGAAACCTCTACAAAAAGGACCGCAAAACGAGTTTTAATCAAATTTTAGGAGTTAATGTAATTGATTAGGAGCTTTTCAACACAATTATATTGCAAAACATCAATTTCTGTACTTTTTACTCAGTTAAAATTCCAACGGGTCCATTGAAAGGCCCATTTAGACCTGCTCGTCCGAAACCTCTACAAAAAGGAACGCAAAAATGTTTTATTCAAATATTAGGAGTTCAAATAATTGATTAGGAGCTTTTCAACACAATTATATTGCAAAACCTCAATTTATGTACTTTTTACTCAGTTAAAATTCCAACGGGTCCATTGAAAGGCCCAATTAAACCTGCTCGTCCGAAACCTCTACAAAAAGGAACGCAAAAATGTTTTATTCAAATATTAGGAGTTCAAATAATTGATTAGGATCTTTTCAACACAATTATATTGCAAAACATCAATTTCTGTACTTTTTACTCAGTTAAAATTCCAACGGGTCCATTGAAAGGCCCATTTCGACCCGCTCGTCCGAAATCTCTACAAAAAGGACTGCAAAACAAGTTTTAATCAAATTTTAGGAGTTCATGTAATTGATTAGGAGCTTTCCAACACAATTATATTGCGAAACCTCAATTTTTGTACTTTTTACTCAGATAAATTCCAACGGGTCCATTGAAAGGCCCATTTAGACCTGCTCGTCCGAGACCTCTACAAAAAGGAACGCAAAAATGTTTTAGTCAAATATTAGGAGTTCAAATAATTGATTAGGATCTTTTCAACGAAATTATATTTTAAAACCTCAATTTATGTACTTTTTACTCAGTTAAAATTCCAGCGGGTCCATTGAAAGGCCCATTTAGACCTTCTCGTCCGAAACCTCTACAAAAAGGACCGCAAAAATGTTTTATTCAAATATTAGAAGTTCAAATAATTGATTAGGAGCTTTTCAACACAATTATATTGCAAAACCTCAATTTTTGTACTTTTTACTCAGTTAAAATTCCAACGGGTCCATTGAAAGGCCCATTTAGACCCGCTCGTTCGAAACCTCTACAAAAAGGAACGCAAAAATGTTTTATTCAAATATTAGGAGTTCAAATAATTTATTAGGATCTTTTCAACACAATTATATTGCAAAATCTCAATTTCTGTACTTTTTACTCAGTTAAAATTCCAACGGGTCCATTGAAAGGCCCATTTCGACCCGCTCGTCCGAAACCTCTACAAAAAGGACTGCAAAACAAGTTTTAATCAAATTTTAGGAGTTCATGTAATTGATTAGGAGCTTTTCAACACAATTATATTGCAAAACCTTAATTTCTGTACTTTTTACTCAGTTAAAATTCCAACGGGTCCATTGAAAGGCCCATTTCGACCCGATCGTTCGAAACCTCTACAAAAAGGACCGCAAAACAAGTTCTAATCAAATTTTAGGAGTTCATGTAATTGATTAGAAGCTTTTCAACACAATTATATTGCAAAACATCAATTTATGTACTTTTTACTCAGTTAAAATTCCAACGGGTCCATTGAAAGGCCCATTTCGACACGCTCGTCCGAAACCTCAACAAAAGGACTGCAAAACAAGTTTTAATCAAATTTTAGGAGTTCATGTAATTGATTAGGAGCTTTTCAACACAATTATATTGCAAAACCTCACTTTATGTACTTTTTACTCAGTTAAAATTCCAACGGGTCGATTGAAAGGCCCACTTAGACCTGCTCGTCCGAAACCTCTACAAAAAGGACCGCAAAAATGTTTTATTCAAATATTAGGAGTTCAAATAATTGATTAGGAGCTTTTCAACACAATTATATTTTAAAACCTCAATTTATGTACTTTTTACTCAGTTAAAATTCCAACGGGTCCATTGAAAGGCCCATTTAGACCTGCTCGTCCTAAACCTCTACAAAAAGGACCGCAAAAATGTTTTATTCAAATATTAGGAGTTCAAATAATTGATTAGGAGCTTTTCAACACAATTATATTGCAAAGCCTCAATTTCTTTACCTTTTACTCAGTTAAAATTCCAACGGGTCCATTGAAAGTCCCATTTCGACCCGCTCGTTCGAAACCTCTACAAAAAGGACCGCAAAACAAGTTTTAATCAAATTTCAGGAGTTCATGTAATTGATTAGGAGCTTTTCAACACAATTATATTGCAAAACCTCAATTTCTGTACTTTTTACTCAGTTAAAATTCCAATGGGTCCATTGAAAGGCCCATTTAGACCTGCTCGTCCGAAACCTCTACAAAAAGGAACGCAAAAATGTTTTATTCAAATATTAGGAGTTCAAATAATTGATTAGGAGCTTTTCAACACAATTATATTGCAAAACCTCAATTTCTGTACTTTTTACTCAGTTAAAATTCCAACGGATCCATTGAAAGGCCCATTTAGACCTGCTCGTCCGAAACCTCTACAAAAGGACCGCAAAACAAGTTTTGATCAAATATTAGGAGTTCAAATAATTGATTAGGAGCTTTTCAACACAATTATATTGCAAAACCACAATTTCTGTACTTTTTGCTCAGTTAAAATTCCAACGGGTCCATTGAAAGGCCCATTTCGACACGCTCGTCCGAAACCTCTACAAAAGGACTGCAAAACAAGTTTTAATCAAATTTTAGGAGTTCATGTAATTTATTAGGAGCTTTTCAACACAATTATATTGCAAAACCTCAATTTCTGTACTTTTTACTCAGTTAAAATTCCAATGGGTCCATTGAAAGGCCCATTTAGACCTGCTCGTCCGAAACCTCTACAAAAAGGAACGCAAAAATGTTTTATTCAAATATTAGGAGTTCAAATAATTGATTAGGAGCTTTTCAACACAATTATATTGCAAAACCTCAATTTCTTTACTTTTTACTTAGTTAAAATTCCAACGGGTCCATTGAAAGGCCCATTTAGACCTGCTCGTCCGAAACCTCTACAAAAAGGACCGCAAAACAAGTTTTAAATAAATATTAGGAGTTCAAATAATTGATTAGGAGCTTTTCAACACAATTATATTGTAAAACCGCAATTTCTGTACTTTTTACTCAGTTAAAATTCCAACGGGTCCATTGAAAGGCCCATTTCGACACGCTCGTCCGAAACCTCTACAAAAGGACTGCAAAACAAGTTTTAATCAAATTTTAGGAGTTCATGTAATTTATTAGGAGCTTTTCAACACAATTATATTGCAAAACCTCAATTTATGTACTTTTTACTCAGATAAATTCCAACGGGTCCATTGAAAGGCCCATTTAGACCTGCTCGTTCGAAACCTCTACAAAAAGGACCGCAAAACAAGTTTTAATCAAATTTCAGGAGTTCATGTAATTGATTAGGAGCTTTTCAACACAATTATATTGCAAAACCTCAATTTCTGTACTTTTTACTCAGTTAAAATTCCAATGGGTCCATTGAAAGGCCCATTTATACCTGCTCGTCCGAAACCTCTACAAAAAGGAACGCAAAAATGTTTTATTCAAATATTAGGAGTTCAAATAATTGATTAGGAGCTTTTCAACACAATTATATTGCAAAACCTCAATTTTTGTACTTTTTACTCAGTTAAAATTCCAACGGGTCCATTGAAAGGCCCATTTAGACCTGCTCGTCCGAAACCTCTACAAAAAGGACCGCAAAACAAGTTTTAATCAAATATTAGGAGTTCAAATAATTGATTAGGAGCTTTTCAACACAATTATATTGCAAAACCGCAATTTCTGTACTTTTTACTCAGTTAAAATTCCAACGGGTCCATTGAAAGGCCCATTTCGACAGGCTCGTCCGAAACCTCTACAAAAGGACTGCAAAATAAGTTTTAATAAAATTTTAGGAGTTCATGTAATTTATTAGGAGCTTTTCAACACAATTATATTGCAAAACCTCAATTTATGTACTTTTTACTCAGTTAAAATTCCAACGGGTCCATTGAAAGGCCCATTTAGACCTGCTCGTCCGAATCCTCTACAAAAAGGACCGAAAAAATGTTTTATTCAAATATTAGGAGTTCAAATAATTGATTAGGAGCTTTTCAACACAATTATATTTTAAAACCTCAATTTCTGTACTTTTTACTCAGTAAAAATTCCAACGGGTCCATTGAAAGGCCCATCTCGACCCGCTCGTTCGAAACCTCTACAAAAAGGACCGCAAAACGAGTTTTAATAAAATTTTAGGAGTTCATGTAATTGATTAGGAGCTTTTCAACACAATTATATTGCAAAACATCAATTTCTGTACTTTTTACTCAGTTAAAATTCCAACGGGTCCATTGAAAGGGCCATTTAGACCTGCTCGTCCGAAACCTCTACAAAAAGGAACGCAAAAATGTTTTATTCAAATATTAGGAGTTCAAATAATTGATTAGGAGCTTTTCAACACAATTATATTGCAAAACCTCAATTTCTGTACTTTTTACTCAGTTAAAATTCCAACGAGTCCATTGAAAGGCCCATTTAAACCTGCTCGTCCGAAACCTCTACAAAAAGGAACGCAAAAATGTTTTATTCAAATATTAGGAGTTCAAATAATTGATTAGGATCTTTTCAACACAATTATATTGCAAAATCTCAATTTCTGTACTTTTTACTCAGTTAAAATTCCAACGGGTCCATTGAAAGGCCCATTTAGACCTGCTCGTCCGAAACCTCTACAAAAAGGAACGCAAAAATGTTTTATTCAATTATTAGGAGTTCAAATAATTGATTAGGAGCTTTTCAACACAATTATATTGCAAAACCTCAATTTCTGTACTTTTTACTGAGTTAAAATTCCAACGGGTCTATTGAAAAGCCCATTTAGACCTGCTCGTCCGAAACCTCTACAAAAAGGACCGCAAAACAAGTTTTAATCAAATATTAGGAGTTCAAATAATTGATTAGGAGCTTTTCAACAAAATTATATTGCAAAACCTCAATTTATGTACTTTTTACTCGATTAAAATTCCAACGGGTCCATTGAAAAGCCCATTTAGACCTGCTCATCCGAAACCTCTACAAAAAGGACCGCAAAAATGTTTTATTCAAATATTAGGAGTTCAAATAATTGATTAGGAGCTTTTCAACACAATTATATTGCAAAACCTCAATTTCTGTACTTTTTACTCAGTTAAAATTCCAACGGGTCCATTGAAAGGCCCATTTCGACCCCCTCGATCGAAACCTCTACAAAAAGGACAGCAAAACAAGTTTTAATCAAATTTCAAGAGTTCATGTAATTGATTAGGAGCTTTTCAACACAATTATATTGCAAAATATCAATTTATGTACTTTTTACTCAGTTAAAATTCCAACGGGTCCATTGAAAGGCCCATTTAGACCTGCTCGTCCGAAACCTCTACAAAAAGGAACGCAAAAATGTTTTATTCAAATATTAGGAGTTCAAATAATTGATTAGGAGCTTTTCAACACAATTATATTGCAAAACCTCAATTTCTGTACTTTTTACTGAGTTAAAATTCCAACGGGTCCATTGAAAAGCCCATTTAGACCTGCTCGTCCGAAACCTCTACAAAAAGGACCGCAAAACAAGTTTTAATCAAATATTAGGAGTTCAAATAATTGATTAGGAGCTTTTCAACACAATTATATTGCAAAACCTCAATTTCTGTACTTTTTACTCAGTTAAAATTCCAACGGGTCCATTGAAAGGCCCATTTCGACCCGCTCGTTCGAAACCTCTACAAAAAGGACCGCAAAACAAGTTTTAATCAAATTTCAGGAGTTCATGTAATTGATTAGGAGCTTTTCAACACAATTATATTGCAAAATATCAATTTCTGTACTTTTTACTTAGTTAAAATTCCAACGAGTCCATTGAAAGGCCCATTTAGACCTGCTCATCCGAAACCTCTACAAAAAGGAACGCAAAAATGTTTTATTCAAATATTAGGAGTTCAAATAATTGATTAGGAGCTTTTCAACACAATTATATTGCAAAACCTCAATTTATGTACTTTTTACTCAGTTAAAATTCCAACGGGTCCATTGAAAGGCCCATTTAAACCTGCTCGTCCGAAACCTCTACAAAAAGGAACGCAAAAATGTTTTATTCAAATATTAGGAGTTCAAATAATTGATTAGGAGCTTTTCAACACAATTATATTGCAAAACCTCAATTTCTGTACTTTTTACTCAGTTAAAATTCCAACGGGTCCATTGAAAGGCCCATTTAGACCTGCTCGTCCGAAACCTCTACAAAAAGGAACATAAAAATGTTTTATTCAAATATTAGGAGTTCAAATAATTGATTAGGAGCTTTTCAACACAATTATATTGCAAAACCTCAATTTCTGTACTTTTTACTGAGTTAAAATTCCAACGGGTCTATTGAAAAGCCCATTTAGACCTGCTCGTCCGAAACCTCTACAAAAAGGACCGCAAAACAAGTTTTAATCAAATATTAGGAGTTCAAATAATTGATTAGGAGCTTTTCAACACAATTATATTGCAAAACCTCAATTTATGTACTTTTTACTCAGTTAAAATTCCAACGGGTCCATTGAAAGGCCCATTTCGACCCGCTCGTTCGAAACCTCTACAAAAAGGACCGCAAAACAAGTTTTAATCAAATTTCAGGAATTCATGTAATTGATTAGGAGCTTTTCAACACAATTATATTGCAAAATATCAATTTCTGTACTTTTTACTCATTTAAAATTCCAACGGGTCCATTGAAAGGCCCATTTAGACCTGCTCATCCGAAACCTCTACAAAAAGGACCGCAAAAATGTTTTATTCAAATATTAGGAGTTCATATAATTGATTAGGAGCTTTTCAACACAATTATATTGCAAAACTTCAATTTATGTACTTTTTACTTAGTTAAAATTCCAAAGGGTCCATTGAAAGGCCCATCTCGACCCGCTCGTTCGAAACCTCTACAAAAAGGACCGCAAAACGAGTTTTAATCAAATTTTAGGAGTTAATGTAATTGATTAGGAGCTTTTCAACACAATTATATTGCAAAACATCAATTTCTGTACTTTTTACTCAGTTAAAATTCCAACGGGTCCATTGAAAGGCCCATTTAGACCTGCTCGTCCGAAACCTCTACAAAAAGGAACGCAAAAATGTTTTATTCAAATATTAGGAGTTCAAATAATTGATTAGGAGCTTTTCAACACAATTATATTGCAAAACCTCAATTTATGTACTTTTTACTCAGTTAAAATTCCAACGGGTCCATTGAAAGGCCCAATTAAACCTGCTCGTCCGAAACCTCTACAAAAAGGAACGCAAAAATGTTTTATTCAAATATTAGGAGTTCAAATAATTGATTAGGATCTTTTCAACACAATTATATTGCAAAACATCAATTTCTGTACTTTTTACTCAGTTAAAATTCCAACGGGTCCATTGAAAGGCCCATTTCGACACGCTCGTCCGAAATCTCTACAAAAAGGACTGCAAAACAAGTTTTAATCAAATTTTAGGAGTTCATGTAATTGATTAGGAGCTTTCCAACACAATTATATTGCGAAACCTCAATTTTTGTACTTTTTACTCAGATAAATTCCAACGGGTCCATTGAAAGGCCCATTTAGACCTGCTCGTCCGAGACCTCTACAAAAAGGAACGCAAAAATGTTTTAGTCAAATATTAGGAGTTCAAATAATTGATTAGGATCTTTTCAACGAAATTATATTTTAAAACCTCAATTTATGTACTTTTTACTCAGTTAAAATTCCAGCGGGTCCATTGAAAGGCCCATTTAGACCTTCTCGTCCGAAACCTCTACAAAAAGGACCGCAAAAATGTTTTATTCAAATATTAGAAGTTCAAATAATTGATTAGGAGCTTTTCAACACAATTATATTGCAAAACCTCAATTTTTGTACTTTTTACTCAGTTAAAATTCCAACGGGTCCATTGAAAGGCCCATTTAGACCCGCTCGTTCGAAACCTCTACAAAAAGGAACGCAAAAATGTTTTATTCAAATATTAGGAGTTCAAATAATTTATTAGGATCTTTTCAACACAATTATATTGCAAAATCTCAATTTCTGTACTTTTTACTCAGTTAAAATTCCAACGGGTCCATTGAAAGGCCCATTTCGACCCGCTCGTTCGAAACCTCTACAAAAAGGACTGCAAAACAAGTTTTAATCAAATTTTAGGAGTTCATGTAATTGATTAGGAGCTTTTCAACACAATTATATTGCAAAACCTCAATTTCTGTACTTTTTACTCAGTTAAAATTCCAACGGGTCCATTGAAAGGCCCATTTCGACCCGATCGTTCGAAACCTCTACAAAAAGGACCGCAAAACAAGTTCTAATCAAATTTTAGGAGTTCATGTAATTGATTAGAAGCTTTTCAACACAATTATATTGCAAAACATCAATTTATGTACTTTTTACTCAGTTAAAATTCCAACGGGTCCATTGAAAGGCCCATTTAGACCTGCTCGTCCGAAACCTCTACAAAAAGGACTGCAAAACAAGTTTTAATCACATTTTAGGAGTTCATGTAATTGATTAGGAGCTTTTCAACACAATTATATTGCAAAACCTCAATTTCTGTACTTTTTACTCAGTTAAAATTCCAATGGGTCCATTGAAAGGCCCATTTAGACCTGCTCGTCCGAAACCTCTACAAAAAGGAACGCAAAAATGTTTTATTCAAATATTAGGAGTTCAAATAATTGATTAGGAGCTTTTCAACACAATTATATTGCAAAACCTCAATTTCTGTACTTTTTACTCAGTTAAAATTCCAACGGATCCATTGAAAGGCCCATTTAGACCTGCTCGTCCGAAACCTCTACAAAAGGACCGCAAAACAAGTTTTGATCAAATATTAGGAGTTCAAATAATTGATTAGGAGCTTTTCAACACAATTATATTGCAAAACCACAATTTCTGTACTTTTTGCTCAGTTAAAATTCCAACGGGTCCATTGAAAGGCCCATTTCGACACGCTCGTCCGAAACCTCTACAAAAGGACTGCAAAACAAGTTTTAATCAAATTTTAGGAGTTCATGTAATTGATTAGGAGCTTTTCAACACAATTATATTGCAAAACCTCACTTTATGTACTTTTTACTCAGTTAAAATTCCAACGGGTCGATTGAAAGGCCCACTTAGACCTGCTCGTCCGAAACCTCTACAAAAAGGACCGCAAAAATGTTTTATTCAAATATTAGGAGTTCAAATAATTGATTAGGAGCTTTTCAACACAATTATATTTTAAAACCTCAATTTATGTACTTTTTACTCAGTTAAAATTCCAACGGGTCCATTGAAAGGCCCATTTAGACCTGCTCGTCCTAAACCTCTACAAAAAGGACCGCAAAAATGTTTTATTCAAATATTAGGAGTTCAAATAATTGATTAGGAGCTTTTCAACACAATTATATTGCAAAGCCTCAATTTCTTTACCTTTTACTCAGTTAAAATTCCAACGGGTCCATTGAAAGTCCCATTTCGACCCGCTCGTTCGAAACCTCTACAAAAAGGACCGCAAAACAAGTTTTAATCAAATTTCAGGAGTTCATGTAATTGATTAGGAGCTTTTCAACACAATTATATTGCAAAACCTCAATTTCTGTACTTTTTACTCAGTTAAAATTCCAATGGGTCCATTGAAAGGCCCATTTAGACCTGCTCGTCCGAAACCTCTACAAAAAGGAACGCAAAAATGTTTTATTCAAATATTAGGAGTTCAAATAATTGATTAGGAGCTTTTCAACACAATTATATTGCAAAACCTCAATTTCTGTACTTTTTACTCAGTTAAAATTCCAACGGATCCATTGAAAGGCCCATTTAGACCTGCTCGTCCGAAACCTCTACAAAAGGACCGCAAAACAAGTTTTGATCAAATATTAGGAGTTCAAATAATTGATTAGGAGCTTTTCAACACAATTATATTGCAAAACCACAATTTCTGTACTTTTTGCTCAGTTAAAATTCCAACGGGTCCATTGAAAGGCCCATTTCGACACGCTCGTCCGAAACCTCTACAAAAGGACTGCAAAACAAGTTTTAATCAAATTTTAGGAGTTCATGTAATTCATTAGGAGCTTTTCAACACAATTATATTGCAAAACCTCAATTTCTGTACTTTTTACTCAGTTAAAATTCCAATGGGTCCATTGAAAGGCCCATTTAGACCTGCTCGTCCGAAACCTCTACAAAAAGGAACGCAAAAATGTTTTATTCAAATATTAGGAGTTCAAATAATTGATTAGGAGCTTTTCAACACAATTATATTGCAAAACCTCAATTTCTTTACTTTTTACTTAGTTAAAATTCCAACGGGTCCATTGAAAGGCCCATTTAGACCTGCTCGTCCGAAACCTCTACAAAAAGGACCGCAAAACAAGTTTTAAATAAATATTAGGAGTTCAAATAATTGATTAGGAGCTTTTCAACACAATTATATTGTAAAACCGCAATTTCTGTACTTTTTACTTAGTTAAAATTCCAACGGGTCCATTGAAAGGCCCATTTCGACACGCTCGTCCGAAACCTCTACAAAAGGACTGCAAAACAAGTTTTAATCAAATTTTAGGAGTTCATGTAATTTATTAGGAGCTTTTCAACACAATTATATTGCAAAACCTCAATTTATGTACTTTTTACTCAGATAAATTCCAACGGGTCCATTGAAAGGCCCATTTAGACCTGCTCGTTCGAAACCTCTACAAAAAGGACCGCAAAACAAGTTTTAATCAAATTTCAGGAGTTCATGTAATTGATTAGGAGCTTTTCAACACAATTATATTGCAAAACCTCAATTTCTGTACTTTTTACTCAGTTAAAATTCCAATGGGTCCATTGAAAGGCCCATTTATACCTGCTCGTCCGAAACCTCTACAAAAAGGAACGCAAAAATGTTTTATTCAAATATTAGGAGTTCAAATAATTGATTAGGAGCTTTTCAACACAATTATATTGCAAAACCTCAATTTTTGTACTTTTTACTCAGTTAAAATTCCAACGGGTCCATTGAAAGGCCCATTTAGACCTGCTCGTCCGAAACCTCTACAAAAAGGACCGCAAAACAAGTTTTAATCAAATATTAGGAGTTCAAATAATTGATTAGGAGCTTTTCAACACAATTATATTGCAAAACCGCAATTTCTGTACTTTTTACTCAGTTAAAATTCCAACGGGTCCATTGAAAGGCCCATTTCGACAGGCTCGTCCGAAACCTCTACAAAAGGACTGCAAAATAAGTTTTAATAAAATTTTAGGAGTTCATGTAATTTATTAGGAGCTTTTCAACACAATTATATTGCAAAACCTCAATTTATGTACTTTTTACTCAGTTAAAATTCCAACGGGTCCATTGAAAGGCCCATTTAGACCTGCTCGTCCGAATCCTCTACAAAAAGGACCGAAAAAATGTTTTATTCAAATATTAGGAGTTCAAATAATTGATTAGGAGCTTTTAAACACAATTATATATTAAAACCTCAATTTCTGTACTTTTTACTCAGTAAAAATTCCAACGGGTCCATTGAAAGGCCCATCTCGACCCGCTCGTTCGAAACCTCTACAAAAAGGACCGCAAAACGAGTTTTAATAAAATTTTAGGAGTTCATGTAATTGATTAGGAGCTTTTCAACACAATTATATTGCAAAACATCAATTTCTGTACTTTTTACTCAGTTAAAATTCCAACGGGTCCATTGAAAGGGCCATTTAGACCTGCTCGTCCGAAACCTCTACAAAAAGGAACGCAAAAATGTTTTATTCAAATATTAGGAGTTCAAATAATTGATTAGGAGCTTTTCAACACAATTATATTGCAAAACCTCAATTTCTGTACTTTTTACTCAGTTAAAATTCCAACGAGTCCATTGAAAGGCCCATTTAAACCTGCTCGTCCGAAACCTCTACAAAAAGGAACGCAAAAATGTTTTATTCAAATATTAGGAGTTCAAATAATTGATTAGGATCTTTTCAACACAATTATATTGCAAAATCTCAATTTCTGTACTTTTTACTCAGTTAAAATTCCAACGGGTCCATTGAAAGGCCCATTTCGACCCGCTCGTCCGAAACCTCTACAAAAAGGACTGCAAAACAAGTTTTAATCAAATTTTAGGAGTTCATGTAATTGATTAGGAGCTTTTCAACACAATTATATTGCAAAACCTCAATTTCTGTACTTTTTACTCAGTTAAAATTCCAACGGGTCCATTGAAAGGCCCATTTAGACCTGCTCGTCCGAAACCTCTACAAAAAGGAACGCAAAAATGTTTTATTCAAATATTAGGAGTTCAAATAATTGATTAGGAGCTTTTCAACACAATTATATTGCAAAACCTCAATTTCTGTACTTTTTACTGAGTTAAAATTCCAACGGGTCTATTGAAAAGCCCATTTAGACCTGCTCGTCCGAAACCTCTACAAAAAGGACCGCAAAACAAGTTTTAATCAAATATTAGGAGTTCAAATAATTGATTAGGAGCTTTTCAACACAATTATATTGCAAAACCTCAATTTATGTACTTTTTACTGAGTTAAAATTCCAACGGGTCTATTGAAAAGCCCATTTAGACCTGCTCGTCCGAAACCTCTACAAAAAGGACCGCAAAACAAGTTTTAATCAAATATTAGGAGTTCAAATAATTGATTAGGAGCTTTTCAACACAATTATATTGCAAAACCTCAATTTATGTACTTTTTACTCAGTTAAAATTCCAACGGGTCCATTGAAAGGCCCATTTCGACCCGCTCGTTCGAAACCTCTACAAAAAGGACCGCAAAACAAGTTTTAATCAAATTTCAGGAATTCATGTAATTGATTAGGAGCTTTTCAACACAATTATATTGCAAAATATCAATTTCTGTACTTTTTACTCATTTAAAATTCCAACGGGTCCATTGAAAGGCCCATTTAGACCTGCTCATCCGAAACCTCTACAAAAAGGACCGCAAAAATGTTTTATTCAAATATTAGGAGTTCATATAATTGATTAGGAGCTTTTCAACACAATTATATTGCAAAACTTCAATTTATGTACTTTTTACTTAGTTAAAATTCCAAAGGGTCCATTGAAAGGCCCATCTCGACCCGCTCGTTCGAAACCTCTACAAAAAGGACCGCAAAACGAGTTTTAATCAAATTTTAGGAGTTAATGTAATTGATTAGGAGCTTTTCAACACAATTATATTGCAAAACATCAATTTCTGTACTTTTTACTCAGTTAAAATTCCAACGGGTCCATTGAAAGGCCCATTTAGACCTGCTCGTCCGAAACCTCTACAAAAAGGAACGCAAAAATGTTTTATTCAAATATTAGGAGTTCAAATAATTGATTAGGAGCTTTTCAACACAATTATATTGCAAAACCTCAATTTATGTACTTTTTACTCAGTTAAAATTCCAACGGGTCCATTGAAAGGCCCAATTAAACCTGCTCGTCCGAAACCTCTACAAAAAGGAACGCAAAAATGTTTTATTCAAATATTAGGAGTTCAAATAATTGATTAGGATCTTTTCAACACAATTATATTGCAAAACATCAATTTCTGTACTTTTTACTCAGTTAAAATTCCAACGGGTCCATTGAAAGGCCCATTTCGACACGCTCGTCCGAAATCTCTACAAAAAGGACTGCAAAACAAGTTTTAATCAAATTTTAGGAGTTCATGTAATTGATTAGGAGCTTTCCAACACAATTATATTGCGAAACCTCAATTTTTGTACTTTTTACTCAGATAAATTCCAACGGGTCCATTGAAAGGCCCATTTAGACCTGCTCGTCCGAGACCTCTACAAAAAGGAACGCAAAAATGTTTTAGTCAAATATTAGGAGTTCAAATAATTGATTAGGATCTTTTCAACGAAATTATATTTTAAAACCTCAATTTATGTACTTTTTACTCAGTTAAAATTCCAGCGGGTCCATTGAAAGGCCCATTTAGACCTTCTCGTCCGAAACCTCTACAAAAAGGACCGCAAAAATGTTTTATTCAAATATTAGAAGTTCAAATAATTGATTAGGAGCTTTTCAACACAATTATATTGCAAAACCTCAATTTTTGTACTTTTTACTCAGTTAAAATTCCAACGGGTCCATTGAAAGGCCCATTTAGACCCGCTCGTTCGAAACCTCTACAAAAAGGAACGCAAAAATGTTTTATTCAAATATTAGGAGTTCAAATAATTTATTAGGATCTTTTCAACACAATTATATTGCAAAATCTCAATTTCTGTACTTTTTACTCAGTTAAAATTCCAACGGGTCCATTAAAAGGCCAATTTAGACCTGCTCGTCCGAAACCTCTACAAAAAGGACCGCAAAAATGTTTTATTCAAATATTAGGAGTTCAAATAATTGATTAGGAGCTTTTCAACACAATCATATTGCAAAACCTCAATTTCTGTACTTTTTACTCAGTTAAAATTCCAACAGGTCCATTGAAAGGCCCATTACGACCCGCTCGTCCGAAACCTCTATAAAAAGGACCGAAAAAAATGTTTTATTCAAATATTTGGAGTTCAAATAATTGATTAGGAGCTTTTCAACACAATTATATTGCAAAATCGCAATTTCTGTACTTTTTACTCAGTTAAAATTCCAACGGGTCCATTGAAAGGCCCATTTAGACCTGCTCGTCCGAAACCTCTACAAAAAGGACCGCAAAACAAGTTTTAATCAAATATTAGGAGTTCAAATAATTGAATAGGAGCTTTTCAACACAATTATATTGCAAAACCGCAATTTCTGTACTTTTTACTCAGTTAAAATTCCAACGGGTCCATTGAAAGGCCCATTTCGACACGCTCGTCCGAAACCTCTACAAAAGGACTGCAAAACAAGTTTTAATCAAATTTTAGGAGTTCATGTAATTGATTAGGAGCTTTTCAACACAATTATATTGCAAAACCTCAATTTATGTACTTTTTACTCAGTTAAAATTCCAACGGGTCCATTGAAAGGCCCATTTAGACCTGCTCGTCCGAAACCTCTACAAAAAGGACCGCAAAAATGTTTTATTCAAATATTAGGAGTTCAAATAATTGATTAGGAGCTTTTCAACACAATTATATTTTAAAACCTCAATTTATTTACTTTTTACTCAGTTAAAATTCCAGCGGGTACATTGAAAGGCCCATTTAGACCTTCTCGTCCGAAACCTCTACAAAAAGGACCGCAAAAATGTTTTATTCAAATATTAGGAGTTCAAATAATTGATTAGGAGCTTTTCAACACAATTATATTGCAAAACCTCAATTTCTGTACTTTTTACTCTGTTAAAATTCCAACGGGTCCATTGAAAGGCCCATTTAGACCCGCTCGTTTGAAACCTCTACAAAAAGGAACGCAAAAATGTTTTATTCAAATATTAGGAGTTCAAATAATTGATTAGGATCTTTTCAACACAATTATATTGCAAAATCTCAATTTCTGTACTTTTTACTCAGTTAAAATTCCAACGGGTCCATTGAAAGGCCCATTTCGACCCGCTCGTCCGAAACCTCTACAAAAAGGACTGCAAAACGAGATTTAATCAAATTTTAGGAGTTCATGTAATTGATTAGGAGCTTTTCAACAGAATTATATTGCAAAACATCAATTTATGTACTTTTTACTCAGTTAAAATTCCAACGGGTCCATTGAAAGGCCCATTTAGACCTGCTCGTCCGAAACCTCAACAAAAAGGAACGCAAAAATGTTTTATTCAAATATTAGGAGTTCAAATAATTGATTAGGAGCTTTTCAACACAATTATATTGCAAAACCTCAATTTCTGTACTTTTTACTCAGTTAAAATTCCAACGGGTCCATTGAAAGGCCCATTTAAACCTGCTCGTCCGAAACCTCGACAAAAAGGAACGCAAAAATGTTTAATTCAAATATTAGGAGTTCAAATAATTGATTAGGATCTTTTCAACACAATTATATTGCAAAATCTCAATTTCTGTACTTTTTACTCAGTTAAAATTCCAACGGGTCCATTGAAAGGCCCATTTCGACCCGCTCGTCCGAAACCTCTACAAAAAGGACTGCAAAACAAGTTTTAATCAAATTTTAGGAGTTCATGTAATTGATTAGGAGCTTTTCAACACAATTATATTGCAAAACCTCAATTTCTGTACTTTTTACTCAGTTAAAATTCCAACGGGTCCATTGAAAGGCCCATTTAGACCTGCTCGTCCGAAACCTCTACAAAAAGGACCGCAAAACAAGTTTTAATCAAATATTAGGAGTTCAAATAATTGATTAGGAGCTTTTCAACACAATTATATTGCAAAACCGCAATTTCTGTACTTTTTACTCAGTTAAAATTCCAACGGGTCCATTGAAAGGCCCATTTCGACACTCTCGTCCAAAACCTTTACAAAAAGGACCGCAAAACAAGTTTTAATCAAATTTCAGGAGTTCATGTAATTGATTAGGAGCTTTTCAACACAATTATATTGCAAAATATCAATTTCTGTACTTTTTACTCAGTTAAAATTCTTACGGGTCCATTGAAAGGCCCATTTAGACCTGCTCGTCCGAAACCTCTACAAAAAGGACCGCAAAAATGTTTTATTCAAATATTAGGAGTTCAAATAATTGATTAGGAGATTTTCAACAAAATTATATTTTAAAACCTCAATTTATGTACTTTTTACTCAGTTAAAATTCCAACGGGTCCATTGAAATGCCCATTTAGACCTGCTCATCCGAAACCTCTACAAAAAGGACCGCAAAAATGTTTTATTCAAATATTAGGAGTTCAAATAATTGATTAGGAGCTTTTCAACACAATTATATTGCAAAACCTCAATTTCTGTACTTTTTACTCAGTTAAAATTCCAACGGGTCCATTGAAAGGCCCATTTCGACCCCCTCGTTCGAAATCTCTACAAAAAGGACCGCAAAACAAGTTTTAATCAAATTTCAAGAGTTCATGTAATTGATTAGGAGCTTTTCAACACAATTATATTGCAAAATATCAATTTATGTACTTTTTACTCAGTTAAAATTCCAACGGGTCCATTGAAAGGCCCATTTAGACCTGCTCGTCCGAAACCTCTACAAAAAGGAACGCAAAAATGTTTTATTCAAATATTAGGAGTTCAAATAATTGATTAGGAGATTTTCAACACAATTATATTGCAAAACCTCAATTTATGTACTTTTTACTCAGTTAAAATTCCAACGGGTCCATTGAAAGGCCCATTTAAACCTGCTCGTCCGAAACCTCTACAAAAAGGAACGCAAAAATGTTTTATTCAAATATTAGGAGTTCAAATAATTGATTAGGATCTTTTCAACACAATTATATTGCAAAATCTCAATTTCTGTACTTTTTACTCAGTTAAAATTCCAACGGGTCCATTGAAAGGCCCATTTCGACCCGCTCGTCCGAAACCTCTACAAAAAGGACTGCAAAACAAGTTTTAATCAAATTTTAGGAGTTCATGTAATTGATTAGGAGCTTTCCAACACAATTATATTGCGAAACCTCAATTTTTGTACTTTTTACTCAGATAAATTCCAACGGGTCCATTGAAAGGCCCATTTAGACCAGCTCGTCCGAAACCTCTACAAAAAGGACCGCAAAAATGTTTTAGTCAAATATTAGGAGTTCAAATAATTGATTAGGAGCTTTTCAACGAAATTTTATTTTAAAACCTCAATTTATGTACTTTTTACTCAGTTAAAATTCCAGCGGGTCCATTGAAAGGCCCATTTAGACCTTCTCGTCCGAAACCTCTACAAAAAGGACCGCAAAAATGTTTTATTCAAATATTAGGAGTTCAAATAATTGATTAGGAGCTTTTCAACACAATTATATTGCAAAACCTCAATTTTTGTACTTTTTACTCAGTTAAAATTCCAACGGGTCCATTGAAAGGCCCATTTAGACTCGCTCGTTCGAAACCTCTACAAAAAGGAACGCAAAAATGTTTTATTCAAATATTAGGAGTTCAAATAATTTATTAGGATCTTTTCAACACAATTATATTGCAAAATCTCAATTTCTGTACTTTTTACTCAGTTAAAATTCCAACGGGTCCATTGAAAGGCCCATTTCGACACGCTCGTCCGAAACCTCAACAAAAGGACTGCAAAACAAGTTTTAATCAAATTTTAGGAGTTCATGTAATTGATTAGGAGCTTTTCAACACAATTATATTGCAAAACCTCACTTTATGTACTTTTTACTCAGTTAAAATTCCAACGGGTCCATTGAAAGGCCCATTTAGACCTGCTCGTCCGAAACCTCTACAAAAAGGACCGCAAAAATGTTTTATTTAAATATTAGGAGTTCAAATAATTGATTAGGAGCTTTTCAACACAATTATATTTTAAAACCTCAATTTATGTACTTTTTACTCAGTTAAAATTCCAACGGGTCCATTGAAAGGCCCATTTAGACCTGCTTGTCCTAAACTCTACAAAAAGGACAGCAAAAATGTTTTATTCAAATATTAGGAGTTCAAATAATTGATTAGGAGCTTTTCAACACAATTATATTGCAAAACCTTAATTTCTGTACCTTTTACTCAGTTAAAATTCCAACGGGTCCATTGAAAGGCCCATTTCGACCCGCTCGTACGAAACCTCTACAAAAAGGACCGCAAAACAAGTTTTAATCAAATTTCGGGAGTTCATGTAATTGATTTGGAGCTTTTCAACACTATTATATTGCAAAACCTCAATTTCTGTACTTTTTACTCAGTTAAAATTCCAATGGGTCCATTGAAAGGCCCATTTAGACCTGCTCGTCCGAAACCTCTACAAAAAGGAACGCAAAAATGTTTTATTCAAATATTAGGAGTCCAAATAATTGATTAGGAGCTTTTCAACACAATTATATTGCAAAACCTCAATTTCTGTACTTTTTACTCAGTTAAAATTCCAACGGGTCCATTGAAAGGCCCATTTAGACCTGCTCGTCCGAAACCTCTACAAAAAGGACCGCAAAACAAGTTTTAATCAAATATTAGGAGTTCAAATAATTGATTAGGAGCTTTTCAAAACAATTATATTGCAAAACCGCAATTTCTGTACTTTTTACTCAGTTAAAATTCCAACGGGTCCATTGAAAGGCCCATTTCGACCCGCTCGTCCGAAACTTCTACAAAAAGGACTGCAAAACAAGTTTTAATCAAATTTTAGGAGTTCGTGTAATTGATTAGGAGCTTTTCAACACAAGTATATTGCAAAACCTCAATTTCTGTAGTTTTTACTCAGTTAAAATTCCAACGGGTTCATTGAAAGGCCCATTTTGACCCGCTCGTCCGAAACCTCTACAAAAAGGACCGCAAAACAAGTTTTAATCAAATTTTAGGAATTCATGTAATTGATTAGGAGCTTTTCAACACAATTATATTCCAAAACCGCAATTTCTGTACTTTTTACTCAGTTAAAATTCCAACGGGTCCATTGAAAGGCCCATTTCGACCCGCTCGTCCGAAATCTCTACAAAAAGGATTGCAAAACAAGTTTTAATCAAATTTTAGGAGTTCATGTAATTGATTAGGAGCTTTTCAACACAATTATTTTGCAAAACCTCAATTTATGTACTTTTTACTCAGTTAAAATTCCAACAGGTCCATTGAAAGGCCCATTTAGACCTGCTCGTCCGAAACCTCTACAAAAAGGAACGCAAAAATGTTTTATTCAAATATTAGGAGTTCAAATAATTGATTAGGAGCTTTTCAACACAATTATATTGCAAAACCTCAATTTCTGTACTTTTTACTCAGTTAAAATTCCAACGGGTCCATTGAAAGGCCCATTTAGACCTGCTCGTCCGAAACCTCTACAAAAAGGACCGCAAAACAAGTTTTAATCAAATATTAGGAGTTCAAATAATTGATTAGGAGCTTTTCAACACAATTATATTGCAAAACCGCAATTTCTGTACTTTTTACTCAGTTAAAATTCCAACGGGTCCATTGAAAGGCCCATTTCGACACGCTCGTCCGAAACCTCTACAAAAGGACTGCAAAACAAGTTTTAATCAAATTTTAGGAGTTCATGTAATTGATTAGGAGCTTTTCAACACAATTATATTGCAAAACCTCAATTTATGTACTTTTTACTCAGTTAAAATTCCAACGGGTCCATTGAAAGGCCCATTTAGACCTGCTCGTCCGTAACCTCTACAAAAAGGACCGAAAAAATGTTTTGTTCAAATATTAGGAGTTCAAATAATTGATTAGGAGCTTTTCAACACAATTATATTTTAAAACCTCAATTTATGTACTTTTTACTCAGTTAAAATTCCAACGGGTCCATTGAAAGGCCCATTTAGACCTGCTCGTCCGAAACCTCGACAAAAAGGACCGCAAAAAAGTTTTATTCAAATATTAGGAGTTCAAATAACTGATTAGGAGCTTTTCAACACAATTATATTGCAAAACCTCAATTTCTGTACTTTTTACTCAGTTAAAATTCCAACGGGTCCATTGAAAGGCCCATTTCGACCCGCTCGTTCGAAACCTCTACAAAAAGGACCGCAAAACAAGTTTTAATCAAATTTCAGGAGTTCATGTAATTGATTAGGAGCTTTTCAACACAATTATATTGCAAAATATCAATTTCTGTACTTTTTACTCAGTTAAAATTCCAACGGGTCCATTGAAAGGCCCATTTAGACCTGCTCGTCCGAAACCTCTACAAAAAGGAACGCAAAAATGTTTTATTCAAATATTAGGAGTTCAAATAATTGATTAGGAGCTTTTCAACACAATTATATTGCAAAACCTCAATTTCTGTACTTTTTACTCAGTTAAAATTCCAACGGGTCCATTGAAAGGCCCATTTAGACCTGCTCGTCCGAAACCTCTACAAAAAGGACCGCAAAACAAGTTTTATTCAAATATTAGGAGTTCAAATAATTGATTAGGAGCTTTTCAACACAATTATATTGCAAAACCGCAATTTCTGTACTTTTTACTCAGTTAAAATTCCAACGGGTCCATTGAAAGGCCCATTTCGACACGCTCGTCCGAAACCTCTACAAAAGGACTGCAAAACAAGTTTTAATCAAATTTTAGGAGTTCATGTAATTGATTAGGAGCTTTTCAACACAATTATATTGCAAAACCTCAATTTATGTACTTTTTACTCAGTTAAAATTCCAACGGGTCCATTGAAAGGCCCATTTAGACCTGCTCGTCCGTAACCTCTACAAAAAGGACCGAAAAAATGTTTTGTTCAAATATTAGGAGTTCAAATAATTGATTAGGAGCTTTTCAACACAATTATATTTTAAAACCTCAATTTATGTACTTTTTACTCAGTTAAAATTCCAACGGGTCCATTGAAAGGCCCATTTAGACCTGCTCGTCCGAAACCTCGACAAAAAGGACCGCAAAAAAGTTTTATTCAAATATTAGGAGTTCAAATAACTGATTAGGAGCTTTTCAACACAATTATATTGCAAAACCTCAATTTCTGTACTTTTTACTCAGTTAAAATTCCAACGGGTCCATTGAAAGGCCCATTTCGACCCGCTCGTTCGAAACCTCTACAAAAAGGACCGCAAAACAAGTTTTAATCAAATTTCAGGAGTTCATGTAATTGATTAGGAGCTTTTCAACACAATTATATTGCAAAATATCAATTTCTGTACTTTTTACTCAGTTAAAATTCCAACGGGTCCATTGAAAGGCCCATTTAGACCTGCTCGTCCGAAACCTCTACAAAAAG
Source organism: Hibiscus tridactylites (assembly GCA_958450335.1). Classification (NCBI taxonomy): domain Eukaryota; kingdom Viridiplantae; phylum Streptophyta; class Magnoliopsida; order Malvales; family Malvaceae; genus Hibiscus; species Hibiscus tridactylites. The sequence continues at coordinate 31,353,624 of OY288292.1, read as the reverse complement.
GAACGCAAAAATGTTTTATTCAAATATTAGGAGTTCAAATAATTGATTAGGAGCTTTTCAACACAATTATATTGCAAAACCTCAATTTCTGTACTTTTTACTCAGTTAAAATTCCAACGGGTCCATTGAAAGGCCCATTTAGACCTGCTCGTCCGAAACCTCTACAAAAAGGACCGCAAAACAAGTTTTATTCAAATATTAGGAGTTCAAATAATTGATTAGGAGCTTTTCAACACAATTATATTGCAAAACCGCAATTTCTGTACTTTTTACTCAGTTAAAATTCCAACGGGTCCATTGAAAGGCCCATTTCGACACGCTCGTCCGAAACCTCTACAAAAGGACTGCAAAACAAGCTTTAATCAAATTTTAGGAGTTCATGTAATTGATTAGGAGCTTTTCAACACAATTATATTGCAAAACCTCAATTTATGTACTTTTTACTCAGTTAAAATTCCAACGGGTCCATTGAAAGGCCCATTTAGACCTGCTCGTCCGTAACCTCTACAAAAAGGACCGAAAAAATGTTTTATTCAAATATTAGGAGTTCAAATAATTGATTAGGAGCTTTTCAACACAATTATATTTTAAAACCTCAATTTATGTACTTTTTACTCAGTTAAAATTCCAACGGGTCCATTGAAAGGCCCATTTAGACCTGCTCGTCCGAAACCTCTACAAAAAGGACCGCAAAAATGTTTTATTCAAATATTAGGAGTTCAAATAACTTATTAGGAGCTTTTCAACACAATTATATTGCAAAACCTCAATTTCTGTACTTTTTACTCAGTTAAAATTCCAACGGGTCCATTGAAAGGCCCATTTCGACCCGCTCGTTCGAAACCTCTACAAAAAGGACCGCAAAACAAGTTTTAATCAAATTTCAGGAGTTCATGTAATTGATTAGGAGCTTTTCAACACAATTATATTGCAAAATATCAATTTCTGTACTTTTTACTCAGTTAAAATTCCAACGGGTCCATTGAAAGGCCCATTTAGACCTGCTCGTCCGAAACCTCTACAAAAAGGAACGCAAAAATGTTTTATTCAAATATTAGGAGTTCAAATAATTGATTAGGAGCTTTTCAACACAATTATATTGCAAAATCTCAATTTCTGTACTTTTTACTCAGTTAAAATTCCAACGGGTCCATTGAAAGGCCCATTTAGACCTGCTCGTCCGAAACCTCTACAAAAAGGACCGCAAAACAAGTTTTAATCAAATATTAGGAGTTCAAACAATTGATTAGGAGCTTGTCAACACAATTATATTGCAAAACCGCAATTTCTGTACTTTTTACTCAGTTAAAATTCCAACGGGTCCATTGAAAGGCCCATTTCGACACGCTCGTCCGAAACCTCTACAAAAGGACTGCAAAACAAGTTTTAATCAAATTTTAGGAGTTCATGTAATTGATTAGGAGCTTTTCAACACAATTATATTGCGAAACCTCAGTTTATGTACTTTTTACTCAGTTAAAATTCCAACGGGTCCATTGAAAGGCCCATTTAGACCTGCTCGTCCGTAAACTCTACAAAAAGGACCGAAAAAATATTTTATTCAAATATTAGGAGTTCAAATAATTGATTAGGAGCTTTTCAACACAATTATATTTTAAAACCTCAATTTATGTACTTTTTACTCAGTTAAAATTCCAACGGGTCCATTGAAAGGCCCATTTAGACCTGCTCGTCCGAAACCTCTACAAAAAGGACCGCAAAAATGTTTTATTCAAATATTAGGAGTTCAAATAATTGATTAGGAGCTTTTCAACACAATTATATTGCAAAACCTCAATTTCTGTACTTTTTACTCAGTTAAAATTCCAACAGGTCCATTGAAAGGCCCATTTCGACCCGCTCGTTCGAAACCTCTACAAAAAGGACCGCAAAACAAGTTTTAATCAAATTTCAGGAGTTCATGTAATTGATTAGGAGCTTTTCAACACAATTATATTGCAAAATATCAATTTCTGTACTTTTTACTCAGTTAAAATTCCAACGGGTCCATTGAAAGGCCCATTTAGACCTGCTCGTCCGAAACCTCTACAAAAAGGAACGCAAAAATGTTTTATTCAAATATTAGGAGTTCAAATAATTGATTAGGAGCTTTTCAACACAATTGTATTGCAAAATCTCAATTTCTGTACTTTTTACTCAGTTAAAATTCCAACGGGTCCATTGAAAGGCCCATTTAGACCTGCTCGTCCGAAACCTCTACAAAAAGGACCGCAAAACAAGTTTTAGTCAAATATTAGGAGTTCAAATAATTGATTAGGAGCTTGTCAACACAATTATATTGCAAAACCGCAATTTCTGTACTTTTTACTCAGTTAAAATTCCAACGGGTCCATTGAAAGGCCCATTTCGACACGCTCGTCCGAAACCTCTACAAAAGGACCGCAAAACAAGTTTTAATCAAATTTTAGGAGTTCATGTAATTGATTAGGAGCTTTTCAACACAATTATATTGTGAAACCTCAATTTATGTACTTTTTACTCAGTTAAAATTCCAACGGGTCCATTGAAAGGCCCATTTAGACCTGCTCGTCCGTAACCTCTACAAAAAGGACCGAAAAAATGTTTTATTCAAATATTAGGAGTTCAAATAATTGATTAGGAGCTTTTCAACACAATTATATTTTAAAACCTCAATTTATGTACTTTTTACTCAGTTAAAATTCCAACGGGTCCATTGAAAGGCCCATTTAGACCTGCTCGTCCGAAACCTCTACAAAAAGGACCGCAAAAATGTTTTATTCAAATATTAGGAGTTCAAATAATTGATTAGGAGCTTTTCAACACAATTATATTGCAAAACCTCAATTTCTGTACTTTTTACTCAGTTAAAATTCCAACGGGTCCATTGAAAGGCCCATTTCGACACGCTCGTTCGAAACCTCTACAAAAAGGACCGCAAAACAAGTTTTAATCAAATTTCAGGAGTTCATGTAATTGATTAGGAGCTTTTCAACACAATTATATTGCAAAATATCAGATTCTGTACTTTTTACTCAGTTAAAATTCCAACGGGTCCATTGAAAGGCCCATTTAGACCTGCTCGTCCGAAACCTCTACAAAAAGGAACGCAAAAATGTTTTATTCAAATATTAGGAGTTCAAATAATTGATTAGGAGCTTTTCAACACAATTATATTGCAAAACCTCAATTTCTGTACTTTTTACTCAGTTAAAATTCCAACGGGTCCATTGAAAGGCCCATTTAGACCTGCTCGTCCGAAACCTCTACAAAAAGGACCGCAAAACAAGTTTTAATCAAATATTAGGAGTTCAAACAATTGATTAGGAGCTTGTCAACACAATTATATTGCAAAACCGCAATTTCTGTACTTTTTACTCAGTTAAAATTCCAACGGGTCCATTGAAAGGCCCATTTCGACACGCTCGTCCGAAACCTCTACAAAAGGACTGCAAAACAAGTTTTAATCAAATTTTAGGAGTTCATGTAATTGATTAGGAGCTTTTCAACACAATTATATTGCGAAACCTCAATTTATGTACTTTTTACTCAGTTAAAATTCCAACGGGTCCATTGAAAGGCCCATTTAGACCTGCTCGTCCGTAAACTCTACAAAAAGGACCGAAAAAATATTTTATTCAAATATTAGGAGTTCAAATAATTGATTAGGAGCTTTTCAACACAATTATATTTTAAAACCTCAATTTATGTACTTTTTACTCAGTTAAAATTCCAACGGGTCCATTGAAAGGCCCATTTAGACCTGCTCGTCCGAAACCTCTACAAAAAGGACCGCAAAAATGTTTTATTCAAATATTAGGAGTTCAAATAATTGATTAGGAGCGTTTCAACACAATTATATTGCAAAACCTCAATTTCTGTACTTTTTACTCAGTTAAAATTCCAACGGGTCCATTGAAAGGCCCATTTCGACCCGCTCGTTCGAAACCTCTACAAAAAGGTCCGCAAAACAAGTTTTAATCAAATTTCAGGAGTTCATGTAATTGATTAGGAGCTTTTCAACACAATTATATTGCAAAATATCAATTTCTGTACTTTTTACTCAGTTAAAATTCCAACGGGTCCATTGAAAGGCCCATTTAGACCTGCTCGTCCGAAACCTCTACAAAAAGGAACGCAAAAATGTTTTATTCAAATATTAGGAGTTCAAATAATTGATTAGGAGCTTTTCAACACAATTGTATTGCAAAATCTCAATTTCTGTACTTTTTACTCAGTTAAAATTCCAACGGGTCCATTGAAAGGCCCATTTAGACCTGCTCGTCCGAAACCTCTACAAAAAGGACCGCAAAACAAGTTTTAATCAAATATTAGGAGTTCAAATAATTGATTAGGAGCTTGTCAACACAATTATATTGCAAAACCGCAATTTCTGTACTTTTTACTCAGTTAAAATTCCAACGGGTCCATTGAAAGGCCCATTTCGACACGCTCGTCCGAAACCTCTACAAAAGGACCGCAAAACAAGTTTTAATCAAATTTTAGGAGTTCATGTAATTGATTAGGAGCTTTTCAACACAATTATATTGCGAAACCTCAATTTATGTACTTTTTACTCAGTTAAAATTCCAACGGGTCCATTGAAAGGCCCATTTAGACCTGCTCGTCCGTAACCTCTACAAAAAGGACCGAAAAAATGTTTTATTCAAATATTAGGAGTTCCAATAATTGATTAGGAGCTTTTCAACACAATTATATTTTAAAACCTCAATTTATGTACTTTTTACTCAGTTAAAATTCCAACGGGTCCATTGAAAGGCCCATTTAGACCTGCTCGTCCGAAACCTCTACAAAAAGGACCGCAAAAATGTTTTATTCAAATATTAGGAGTTCAAATAATTGATCAGGAGCTTTTCAACACAATTATATTGCAAAACCTCAATTTCTGTACTTTTTACTCAGTTAAAATTCCAACGGGTCCATTGAAAGGCCCATTTCGACCCGCTCGTTCGAAACCTCTACAAAAAGGACCGCAAAACAAGTTTTAATCAAATTTCAGGAGTTCATGTAATTGATTAGGAGCTTTTCAACACAATTATATTGCAAAATATCAATTTCTGTACTTTTTACTCAGTTAAAATTCCAACGGGTCCATTGAAAGGCCCATTTAGACCTGCTCATCCGAAACCTCTACAAAAAGGAACGCAAAAATGTTTTATTCAAATATTAGGAGTTCAAATAATTGATTAGGAGCTTTTCAACACAATTGTATTGCAAAACCTCAATTTATGTACTTTTTACTCAGTTAAAATTCCAACGGGTCCATTGAAAGGCCCATTTAGACCTGCTCGTCCGTAACCTCTACAAAAAGGACCGAAAAAATGTTTTATTCAAATATTAGGAGTTCAAATAATTGATTAGGAGCTTTTCAACACAATTATATTTTAAAACCTCAATTTATGTACTTTTTACTCAGTTAAAATTCCAACGGGTCCATTGAAAGGCCCATTTATACCTGCTCGTCCGAAACCTCTACAAAAAGGACCGCAAAACAAGTTTTAATCAAATATTAGGAGTTCAAATAATTGATTAGGAGCTTTTAAACACAATTATATTGCAAAACCGCAATTTCTGTACTTTTTACTCAGTTAAAATTCCAACGGGTCCATTGAAAGGCCCATTTCGACACGCTCGTCCGAAACATCTACAAAAGGACTGCAAAACAAGTTTTAATCAAATTTTAGGAGTTCATGTAATTGATTAGGAGCTTTTCAACACAATTATATTGCAAAACCTCAATTTATGTACTTTTTACTCAGTTAAAATTCCAACGGGTCCATTGAAAGGCCCATTTAGACCTGCTCGTCCGTAACCTCTACAAAAAGGACCGAAAAAATGTTTTATTCAAATATTAGGAGTTCAAATAATTGATTAGGAGCTTTTCAACACAATTATATTTTAAAACCTCAATTTATGTACTTTTTACTCAGTTAAAATTCCAACGGGTCCATTGAAAGGCCCATTTAGACCTGCTCGTCCGAAACCTCTACAAAAAGGACCGCAAAAATGTTTTATTCAAATATTAGGAGTTCAAATAATTGATTAGGAGCTTTTCAACACAATTATATTGCAAAACCTCAATTTCTGTACTTTTTACTCAGTTAAAATTCCAACGGGTCCATTGAAAGGCCCATTTCGACCCGCTCGTTTGAAACCTCTACAAAAAGGACCGCAAAAAAAGTTTTAATCAAATTTCAGGAGTTCATGTAATTGATTAGAAGCTTTTCAACACAATTATATTGCAAAATATCAATTTCTGTACTTTTTACTCAGTTAAAATTCCAACGGGTCCATTGAAAGGCCCATTTAGACCTGCTCGTCCGAAACCTCTACAAAAAGGAACGCAAAAATGTTTTATTCAAATATTAGGAGTTCAAATAATTGATTAGGAGCTTTTCAATACAATTATATTGCAAAACCTCAATTTCTGTACTTTTTACTCAGTTAAAATTCCAACGGGTCCATTGAAAGGCCCATTTAGACCTGCTCGTCCGAAACCTCTACAAAAAGGACCGCAAAACAAGTTTTAATCAAATATTAGGAGTTCAAATAATTGATTAGGAGCTTTTGAACACAATTATATTGCAAAACCGCAATTTCTGTACTTTTTACTCAGTTAAAATTACAACGGGTCCATTGAAAGGCCCATTTCGACACGCTCGTCCGAAACCTCTACAAAAGGACTGCAAAACAAGTTTTAATCAAATTTTAGGAGTTCATGTAATTGATTAGGAGCTTTTTAACACAATTATATTGCAAAACCTCAATTTATGTACTTTTTACTCAGTTAAAATTCCAACGGGTCCATTGAAAGGCCTATTTAGACCTGCTCGTCCGTAACCTCTACAAAAAGGACCAAAAAAATGTTTTATTCAAATATTAGGAGTTTAAATAATTGATTAGGAGCTTTTCAACACAATTATATTTTAAAACCTCAATTTATGTACTTTTTACTCAGTTAAAATTCCAACGGGTCCACTAAAAGGCCCATTTAGACCTGCTCGTCCGAAACCTCTACAAAAAGGACCGCAAAACAAGTTTTAATAAAATATTAGGAGTTCAAATAATTTATTAGGTGCTTTTCAACACAATTATATTGCAAAACCGCAATTTATGTACTTTTTACTCAGTTAAAATTCCAACGGGTCCATTGAAAGGCCCATTTCGACACGCTCGTCCGAAACATCTACAAAAGGACTGCAAAACAAGTTTTAATCAAATTTTAGGAGTTCATGTAATTGATTAGGAGCTTTTCAACACAATTATATTGCAAAACCTCAATTTATGTACTTTTTACTCAGTTAAAATTCCAACGGGTCCATTGAAAGGCCCATTTAGACCTGCTCGTCCGTAACCTCTACAAAAAGGACCGAAAAAATGTTTTATTCAAATATTAGGAGTTCAAATATTTGATTTGGAGCTTTTCAACACAATTATATTTTAAAACCTCAATTTATGTACTTTTTACTCAGTTAAAATTCCAACGGGTCCATTGAAAGGCCCATTTAGACCTGCTCGTCCGAAACCTCTACAAAAAGGACCGCAAAAATGTTTTATTCAAATATTAGGAGTTCAAATAATTGATTAGGAGCTTTTCAACACAATTATATTTCAAAACCTCAATTTCTGTACTTTTTACTCAGTTAAAATTCCAACGGGTCCATTGAATGGCCCATTTCGACCCGCTCGTTCGAAACCTCTACAAAAAGGACCGCAAAACAAGTTTTAATCAAATTTCAGGAGTTCATGTAATTGATTAGGAGCTTTTCAACACAATTATATTGCAAAATATCAATTTCTGTACTATTTACTCAGTTAAAATTCCAACGGGTCCATTGAAAGGCCCATTTAGACCTGCTCGTCCGAAACCTCTACAAAAAGGAACGCAAAAATGTTTTATTCAAATATTAGGAGTTCAAATAATTGATTAGGAGCTTTTCAACACAATTATATTGCAAAACCTCAATTTCTGTACTTTTTACTCAGTTCAAATTCCAACGGGTCCATTGAAAGGCCCATTTAGACCTGCTCGTCCGAAACCTCTACAAAAAGGACCGCAAAAAAGGTTTTAATCAAATATTAGGAGTTCAAATAATTGATTAGGAGCTTTTCAACACAATTATATTGCAAAACCGCAATTTCTGTACTTTTTACTCAGTTAAAATTCCAACGGGTCCATTGAAAGGCCCATTTCGACACGCTCGTCCGAAACCTCTACAAAAGGACTGCAAAACAAGTTTTAATCAAATTTTAGGAGTTCATGTAATTGATTAGGAGCTTTTCAACACAATTATATTGCAAAACCTCAATTAATGTACTTTTTACTCAGTTAAAATTCCAACGGGTCCATTGAAAGGCCCATTTAGACCTGCTCGTCCGAAACCTCTACAAAAAGGACCGCAAAAATGTTTTATTCAAATATTAGGAGTTCAAATAATTGATTAGGAGCTTTACAACACAATTATATTGCAAAACCTCAATTTCTGTACTTTTTACTCAGTTAAAATTCCAACGGGTCCATTGAAAGGCCCATTTCGACCCGCTCGTCCGAAACCTCTACAAAAAGGACCGCAAAAAATGTTTTATTCAAATATTTGGAGTTCAAATAATTGATTAGGAGCTTTTCAACACAATTATATTGCAAAATCGCAATTTCTGTACTTTTTACTCAGTTAAAATTCCAACGGGTCCATTGAAAGGCCCATTTAGACCTGCTCGTCCGAAACCTCTACAAAAAGGACTGCAAAACAAGTTTTAATCAAATATTAGGAGTTCAAATAATTGATTAGGAGCTTTTCAACACAATTATATTGCAAAACCAGAATTTCTGTACTTTTTACTCAGTTAAAATTCCAACGGGTCCATTGAAAGGCCCATTTCGACACGCTCGTCCGAAACCTCTACAAAAGGACTTCAAAACAAGTTTTAATCAAATTTTAGGAGTTCATGTAATTGATTAGGAGCTTTTCAACACAATTATATTGCAAAACCTCAATTTCTGTACTTTTTACTCAGTTAAAATTCCAACGGGTCCATTGAAAGGCGCATTTAGACCTGCTCGTCCGAGACCTCTACAAAAAGGACCGCAAAAATGTACTTTTTACTCAGTTAAAATTCCAGCGGGTCCATTGAAAGGCCCATTTAGACCTTCTCGTCCGAAACCTCTACAAAAAGGACCGCAAAAATGTTTTATTCAAATATTAGGAGTTCAAATAATTGATTAGGAGCTTTTCAACACAATTATATTGCAAAACCTCAATTTCTGTACTTTTTACTCAGTTAAAATTCCAACGGGTCCATTGAAAGGCCCATTTAGACCTGCTCGTCCGAAACCTCTACAAAAAGGAACGCAAAAATGTTTTATTCAAATATTAGGAGTTCAAATAATTGATTAGGAGCTTTTCAACACAATTATATTGCAAAACCTCAATTTCTGTACTTTTTACTCAGTTCAAATTCCAACGGGTCCATTGAAAGGCCCATTTAGACCTGCTCGTCCGAAACCTCTACAAAAAGGACCGCAAAAAAGGTTTTAATCAAATATTAGGAGTTCAAATAATTGATTAGGAGCTTTTCAACACAATTATATTGCAAAACCGCAATTTCTGTACTTTTTACTCAGTTAAAATTCCAACGGGTCCATTGAAAGGCCCATTTCGACACGCTCGTCCGAAACCTCTACAAAAGGACTGCAAAACAAGTTTTAATCAAATTTTAGGAGTTCATGTAATTGATTAGGAGCTTTTCAACACAATTATATTGCAAAACCTCAATTAATGTACTTTTTACTCAGTTAAAATTCCAACGGGTCCATTGAAAGGCCCATTTAGACCTGCTCGTCCGAGACCTCTACAAAAAGGACCGCAAAAATGTTTTATTCAAATATTAGGAGTTCAAATAATTGATTAGGAGCTTTTCAACACAAATATATTGCAAAACCTCAATTTCTGTACTTTTTACTCAGTTAAAATTCCAACGGGTCCATTGAAAGGCCCATTTCGACCCGCTCGTCCGAAACCTCTACAAAAAGGACCGCAAAAAATGTTTTATTCAAATATTTGGAGTTCAAATAATTGATTAGGAGCTTTTCAACACAATTATATTGCAAAATCGCAATTTCTGTACTTTTTACTCAGTTAAAATTCCAACGGGTCCATTGAAAGGCCCATTTAGACCTGCTCGTCCGAAACCTCTACAAAAAGGACTGCAAAACAAGTTTTAATCAAATATTAGGAGTTCAAATAATTGATTAGGAGCTTTTCAACACAATTATATTGCAAAACCAGAATTTCTGTACTTTTTACTCAGTTAAAATTCCAACGGGTCCATTGAATGGCCCATTTCGACACGCTCGTCCGAAACCTCTACAAAAGGACTTCAAAACAAGTTTTAATCAAATTTTAGGAGTTCATGTAATTGATTAGGAGCTTTTCAACACAATTATATTGCAAAACCTCAATTTCTGTACTTTTTACTCAGTTAAAATTCCAACGGGTCCATTGAAAGGCGCATTTAGACCTGCTCGTCCGAGACCTCTACAAAAAGGACCGCAAAAATGTACTTTTTACTCAGTTAAAATTCCAGCGGGTCCATTGAAAGGCCCATTTAGACCTTCTCGTCCGAAACCTCTACAAAAAGGACCACAAAAATGTTTTATTCAAATATTAGGAGTTCAAATAATTGATTAGGAGCTTTTCAACACAATTATATTGCAAAACCTCAATTTCTGTACTTTTTACTCAGTTAAAATTCCAACGGGTCCATTGAAAGGCCCATTTAGACCCGCTCGTTCGAAACCTCTACAAAAAGGAACGCAAAAATGTTTTATTCAAATATTAGGAGTTCAAATAATTGATTAGGATCTTTTCAACACAATTATATTGCAAAATCTCAATTTCTGTACTTTTTACTCAGTTAAAATTCCAACGGGTCCATTGAAAGGCCCATTTCGACCCGCTCGTCCGAAACCTCTACAAAAAGGACTGCAAAACAAGTTTTAATCAAATTTTAGGAGTTCATGTAATTGATTAGGAGCTTTTCAACACAATTATATTGCAAAACCTCAATTTCTGTACTTTTTACTCAGTTAAAATTCCAACGTGTCCATTGAAAGGCCCATTTCGACACGCTCGTCCGAAACCTCTACAAAAGGACTGCAAAATAAATTTTAATCAAATTTTAGGAGTTCATGTAATTGATTAGGAGCTTTTCAACACAATTATATTGCAAAACCTCAATTTCTGTACTTTTTACTCAGTTAAAATTCCAACGGGTCCATTGAAAGGCGCATTTAGACCTGCTCGTCCGAGACCTCTACAAAAAGGACCGCAAAAATGTTTTATTCAAATATTAGGAGTTCAAATAATTGATTAGGAGCTTTTCAACACAATTATATTTTAAAACCTCAATTTATGTACTTTTTACTCAGTTAAAATTACAACGGGTCCATTGAAAGGCCCATTTAGACCTGCTTGTCCGAAACCTCTACAAAAAGGACCGCAAAAATGTTTTATTCAAATATTAGGAGTTCAAATAATTGATTAGGAGCTTTTCAGCACAATTATATTGCAAAACCTCAATTTCTGTACTTTTTACTCAGTTAAAATTCCAACGGGTCCATTGAAAGGCCCATTTAGACCCGCTCGTTCGAAACCTCTACAAAAAGGAACGCAAAAATGTTTTATTCAAATATTAGGAGTTCAAATAATTGATTAGGATCTTTTCAACACAATTATATTGCAAAATCTCAATTTCTGTACTTTTTACTCAGTTAAAATTCCAACGGGTCCATTGAAAGGCCCATTTCGACCCGCTTGTCCGAAACCTCTACTAAAAGGACTGCAAAACAAGTTTTAATCAAATTTTAGGAGTTCATGTAATTGATTAGGAGCTTTTCAACACAATTATATTGCAAAACCTCAATTTCTGTACTTTTTACTCAGTTAAAATTCCAACGGGTCCATTGAAAGGCCCATTTCGACACGCTCGTCCGAAACCTCTACAAAAGGACTGCAAAACAAGTTTTAATCAAATTTTAGGAGTTCATGTAATTGATTAGGAGCTTTTCAACACAATTATATTGCAAAACCTCAATTAATGTACTTTTTACTCAGTTAAAATTCCAACGGGTCCATTGAAAGGCCCATTTAGACCTGCTCGTCCGAAACCTCTACAAAAAGGACCGCAAAAATGTTTTATTCAAATATTAGGAGTTCAAATAATTGATTAGGAGCTTTACAACACAATTATATTGCAAAACCTCAATTTCTGTACTTTTTACTCAGTTAAAATTCCAACGGGTCCATTGAAAGGCCCATTTCGACCCGCTCGTCCGAAACCTCTACAAAAAGGACCGCAAAAAATGTTTTATTCAAATATTTGGAGTTCAAATAATTGATTAGGAGCTTTTCAACACAATTATATTGCAAAATCGCAATTTCTGTACTTTTTACTCAGTTAAAATTCCAACGGGTCCATTGAAAGGCCCATTTAGACCTGCTCGTCCGAAACCTCTACAAAAAGGACTGCAAAACAAGTTTTAATCAAATATTAGGAGTTCAAATAATTGATTAGGAGCTTTTCAACACAATTATATTGCAAAACCAGAATTTCTGTACTTTTTACTCAGTTAAAATTCCAACGGGTCCATTGAAAGGCCCATTTCGACACGCTCGTCCGAAACCTCTACAAAAGGACTTCAAAACAAGTTTTAATCAAATTTTAGGAGTTCATGTAATTGATTAGGAGCTTTTCAACACAATTATATTGCAAAACCTCAATTTCTGTACTTTTTACTCAGTTAAAATTCCAACGGGTCCATTGAAAGGCGCATTTAGACCTGCTCGTCCGAGACCTCTACAAAAAGGACCGCAAAAATGTACTTTTTACTCAGTTAAAATTCCAGCGGGTCCATTGAAAGGCCCATTTAGACCTTCTCGTCCGAAACCTCTACAAAAAGGACCGCAAAAATGTTTTATTCAAATATTAGGAGTTCAAATAATTGATTAGGAGCTTTTCAACACAATTATATTGCAAAACCTCAATTTCTGTACTTTTTACTCAGTTAAAATTCCAACGGGTCCATTGAAAGGCCCATTTAGACCTGCTCGTCCGAAACCTCTACAAAAAGGAACGCAAAAATGTTTTATTCAAATATTAGGAGTTCAAATAATTGATTAGGAGCTTTTCAACACAATTATATTGCAAAACCTCAATTTCTGTACTTTTTACTCAGTTCAAATTCCAACGGGTCCATTGAAAGGCCCATTTAGACCTGCTCGTCCGAAACCTCTACAAAAAGGACCGCAAAAAAGGTTTTAATCAAATATTAGGAGTTCAAATAATTGATTAGGAGCTTTTCAACACAATTATATTGCAAAACCGCAATTTCTGTACTTTTTACTCAGTTAAAATTCCAACGGGTCCATTGAAAGGCCCATTTCGACACGCTCGTCCGAAACCTCTACAAAAGGACTGCAAAACAAGTTTTAATCAAATTTTAGGAGTTCATGTAATTGATTAGGAGCTTTTCAACACAATTATATTGCAAAACCTCAATTAATGTACTTTTTACTCAGTTAAAATTCCAACGGGTCCATTGAAAGGCCCATTTAGACCTGCTCGTCCGAAACCTCTACAAAAAGGACCGCAAAAATGTTTTATTCAAATATTAGGAGTTCAAATAATTGATTAGGAGCTTTACAACACAAATATATTGCAAAACCTCAATTTCTGTACTTTTTACTCAGTTAAAATTCCAACGGGTCCATTGAAAGGCCCATTTCGACCCGCTCGTCCGAAACCTCTACAAAAAGGACCGCAAAAAATGTTTTATTCAAATATTTGGAGTTCAAATAATTGATTAGGAGCTTTTCAACACAATTATATTGCAAAATCGCAATTTCTGTACTTTTTACTCAGTTAAAATTCCAACGGGTCCATTGAAAGGCCCATTTAGACCTGCTCGTCCGAAACCTCTACAAAAAGGACTGCAAAACAAGTTTTAATCAAATATTAGGAGTTCAAATAATTGATTAGGAGCTTTTCAACACAATTATATTGCAAAACCAGAATTTCTGTACTTTTTACTCAGTTAAAATTCCAACGGGTCCATTGAATGGCCCATTTCGACACGCTCGTCCGAAACCTCTACAAAAGGACTTCAAAACAAGTTTTAATCAAATTTTAGGAGTTCATGTAATTGATTAGGAGCTTTTCAACACAATTATATTGCAAAACCTCAATTTCTGTACTTTTTACTCAGTTAAAATTCCAACGGGTCCATTGAAAGGCGCATTTAGACCTGCTCGTCCGAGACCTCTACAAAAAGGACCGCAAAAATGTACTTTTTACTCAGTTAAAATTCCAGCGGGTCCATTGAAAGGCCCATTTAGACCTTCTCGTCCGAAACCTCTACAAAAAGGACCACAAAAATGTTTTATTCAAATATTAGGAGTTCAAATAATTGATTAGGAGCTTTTCAACACAATTATATTGCAAAACCTCAATTTCTGTACTTTTTACTCAGTTAAAATTCCAACGGGTCCATTGAAAGGCCCATTTAGACCCGCTCGTTCGAAACCTCTACAAAAAGGAACGCAAAAATGTTTTATTCAAATATTAGGAGTTCAAATAATTGATTAGGATCTTTTCAACACAATTATATTGCAAAATCTCAATTTCTGTACTTTTTACTCAGTTAAAATTCCAACGGGTCCATTGAAAGGCCCATTTCGACCCGCTCGTCCGAAACCTCTACAAAAAGGACTGCAAAACAAGTTTTAATCAAATTTTAGGAGTTCATGTAATTGATTAGGAGCTTTTCAACACAATTATATTGCAAAACCTCAATTTCTGTACTTTTTACTCAGTTAAAATTCCAACGTGTCCATTGAAAGGCCCATTTCGACACGCTCGTCCGAAACCTCTACAAAAGGACTGCAAAATAAATTTTAATCAAATTTTAGGAGTTCATGTAATTGATTAGGAGCTTTTCAACACAATTATATTGCAAAACCTCAATTTCTGTACTTTTTACTCAGTTAAAATTCCAACGGGTCCATTGAAAGGCGCATTTAGACCTGCTCGTCCGAGACCTCTACAAAAAGGACCGCAAAAATGTTTTATTCAAATATTAGGAGTTCAAATAATTGATTAGGAGCTTTTCAACACAATTATATTTTAAAACCTCAATTTATGTACTTTTTACTCAGTTAAAATTACAACGGGTCCATTGAAAGGCCCATTTAGACCTGCTTGTCCGAAACCTCTACAAAAAGGACCGCAAAAATGTTTTATTCAAATATTAGGAGTTCAAATAATTGATTAGGAGCTTTTCAGCACAATTATATTGCAAAACCTCAATTTCTGTACTTTTTACTCAGTTAAAATTCCAACGGGTCCATTGAAAGGCCCATTTAGACCCGCTCGTTCGAAACCTCTACAAAAAGGAACGCAAAAATGTTTTATTCAAATATTAGGAGTTCAAATAATTGATTAGGATCTTTTCAACACAATTATATTGCAAAATCTCAATTTCTGTACTTTTTACTCAGTTAAAATTCCAACGGGTCCATTGAAAGGCCCATTTCGACCCGCTTGTCCGAAACCTCTACTAAAAGGACTGCAAAACAAGTTTTAATCAAATTTTAGGAGTTCATGTAATTGATTAGGAGCTTTTCAACACAATTATATTGCAAAACCTCAATTTCTGTACTTTTTACTTAGTTAAAATTCCAACGGGTCCATTGAAAGGCCCATTTCGACACGCTCGTCCGAAAACTCTACAAAAGGACTGCAAAACAAGTTTTAATCAAATTTTAGGAGTTCATGTAATTGATTAGGAGCTTTTCAACACAATTATATTGCAAAACCTCAATTTCTGTACTTTTTACTCAGTTAAAATTCTAACGGGTCCATTGAAAGGCCCATTTAGACCTGCTCGTCCGAAACCTCTACAAAAAGGACCGCAAAAATGTTTTATTCAAATAATAGGAGTTCAAATAATTGATTAGGAGCTTTTCAACACAATTATATTTTAAAACCTCAATTTATGTACTTTTTACTCAGTTAAAATTCCAACGGGTCCATTGAAAGGCCCATTTAGACCTGCTCGTCCGAAACCTCTACAAAAAGGACCGCAAAAATGTTTTATTCAAATATTAGGAGTTCAAATAATTGATTAGGAGCTTTTCAACACAATTATATTGCAAAACCTCAATTTCTGTACTTTTTACTCATTTAAAATTCCAACGGGTCCATTGAAAGGCCCATTTCGACCCGCTCGTCCGAAACCTCTACAAAAAGGACCGCAAAAATGTTTTATTCAAATATTTGGAGTTCAAATAATTGATTAGGAGCTTTTCAACACAATTATATTGCAAAACCGCAATTTCTGTACTTTTTACTCAGTTAAAATTCCAACGGGTCTATTGAAAGGCCCATTTAGACCTGCTCGTCCGAAACCTCTACAAAAAGGACTGCAAAACAAGTTTTAATCAAATATTAGGAGTTCAAATAATTGATTAGGAGCTTTTCAACACAATTATATTGCAAAACCACAATTTCTGTACTTTTTACTCAGTTAAAATT
Source organism: Hibiscus tridactylites (assembly GCA_958450335.1). Taxonomy (NCBI): domain Eukaryota; kingdom Viridiplantae; phylum Streptophyta; class Magnoliopsida; order Malvales; family Malvaceae; genus Hibiscus; species Hibiscus tridactylites. Next base: position 31,337,034 of record OY288292.1, on the reverse strand, counting down.
CCACCGGGTCCATTGAAAGGCCCATTTCGACACGCTCGTCCGAAACCTCTACAAAAGGACTGCAAAACAAGTTTTAATCAAATTTTAGGAGTTCATGTAATTGATTAGGAGCTTTTTAACACAATTATATTGCAAAACCTCAATTTCTGTACTTTTTACTCAGTTAAAATTCCAACGGGTCCATTGAAAGGCGCATTTAGACCTGCTCGTCCGAGACCTCTACAAAAAGGACCGCAAAAATGTTTTATTCAAATATTAGGAGTTCAAATAATTGATTAGGAGCTTTTCAACACAATTATATTTTAAAACCTCAATTTATGTACTTTTTACTCAGTTAAAATTCTAGCGGGTCCATTGAAAGGCCCATTAGGACCTGCTCGTCCGAAACCTCTACAAAAAGGACCGCAAAAATGTTTTATTCAAATATTAGGAGTTCAAATAATTGATTAGGAGCTTTTCAACACAATTATATTGCAAAACCTTAATTTCTGTACTTTTTACTCAGTTAAAATTCCAACGGGTCTATTGAAAGGCCCATTTAGACCCGCTCGTTCGAAACCTCTACAAAAAGGAACACAAAAATGTTTTATTCAAATATTAGGAGTTCAAATAATTGATTAGGATCTTTTCAACACAATTATATTGCAAAATCTCAATTTCTGTTCTTTTTACTCAGTTAAAATTCCAACGGGTCCATTGAAAGGCCCATTTCGACCCGCTCGTCCAAAACCTCTACAAAAAGGACTGCAAAACAAGTTTTAATCAAATTTTAGGAGTTCATGTAATTGATTAGGAGCTTTTCAACACAATTATATTTTAAAACCTCAATTTATGTACTTTTTACTTAGTTAAAATTCCAACGGGTCCATTGAAAGGCCCATTTAGACCTGCTCGTCCGAAACCTCTACAAAAAGGACCGCAAAAATTTTTTATTCAAATATTAGGAGTTCAAATAATTGATTAGGAGCTTTTCAACACAATTATATTGCAAAACCTCAATTTCTGTACTTTTTACTCAGTTAAAATTTCAACGGGTCCATTGAAAGGCCCATTTAGACCTGCTCGTCTGAAACCTCTACAAAAAGGAACGCAAAAATGTTTTATTCAAATATTAGGAGTTCAAATAATTGATTAGGAGCTTTTCAACACAATTATATTGAAAAATCTCAATTTCTGTACTTTTTACTCAGTTAAAATTCCAACGGGTCCATTGAAAGGCTCATTTCGACCCGCTCGTCCGAAACCTCTACAAAAAGGACTGCAAAACAAGTTTTAATCAAATTTTAGGAGTTCATGTAATTGATTAGGAGCTTTTCAACACAATTATATTGGAAAACCCAATTTCTGTACTTTTTACTCAGTTAAAATTCTAACGGGTCCATTGAAAGGCCCATTTAGACCTGCTCGTCCGAAACCTCTACAAAAAGGACCGCAAAAATGTTTTATTCAAATATTAGGAGTTCAAATAATTGATTAGGAGCTTTTCAACACAATTATATTTTAAAACCTCAATTTATGTACTTTTTACTCAGTTAAAATTCCAACGGGTCCATTGAAAGGCCCATTTAGACCTGCTCGTCTGAAACCTCTACAAAAAGGACCGCAAAAATGTTTTATTCAAATATTAGGAGTTCAAATAATTGATTAGGAGCTTGTCAAAACAATTATATTGCAAAACCTCAATTTCTGTACTTTTTACTCAGTTAAAATTCCAACGGCTCCATTCAAAGGCCCATTTCGACCCGCTCGTTCGAAACCTCTAAGGAAAGGACCGCAAAACAAGTTTTAATCAAATTTTAGGAGTTCATGTAATTGATTAGGAGCTTTTCAACACAATTATATTGTAAAACATCAATTTCTGTACTTTTTACTCAGTTAAAATTCCAACGGGTCCATTGAAAGGCCCATTTAGACTTGCTCGTCCGAAACCTCTACAAAAAGGACCGCAAAAATGTTTTATTCAAATATTAGGAGTTCAAATAATTGATTAGGAGCTTTTCAACACAATTATATTTTAAAACCTCAATTTATGTACTTTTTACTCAGTTAAAATTCAAACGGGTCCATTGAAAGGCCCATGTAGACCTGCTCGTCCGAAACCTCTACAAAAAGGACCGCAAAAATGTTTTATTCAAATATTAGGAATTCAAATAATTGATTAGGAGCTTTTCAACACAATTATATTGAAAAACCTCAATTTCTGTACTTTTTACTCAGTTAAAATTCCAACGGGTCCATTGAAAGGCCCATTTCGACCCGCTCGTTCGAAACCTCTACAAAAAGGACCGCAAAACAAGTTTTAATCAAATCTTAGGAGTTCATGTAATTGATTAGGAGCTTTTCAACACAATTATATTGCAAAACATCAATTTCTGTACTTTTTACTCAGTTAAAATTCCAACAGGTCCATTGAAAGGCCCATTTAGACCTGCTCGTCCGAAACCTCTACAAAAAGGAACGCAAAAATGTTTTATTCAAATATTAGGAGTTCAATTAATTGATTAGGAGATTTTCAACACAATTATATTGCAAAACCTCAATTTCTGTACTTTTTACTCAGTTAAAATTCCAATGGGTCCATTGAAAGGCCCATTTAGACCTGCTCGTCCGAAACCTCTACAAAAAGGAACGCAAAAATGTTTTATTCAAATATTAGGAGTTCAAATAATTGATTAGGAGCTTTTCAACACAATTATATTGCAAAATCTTAATTTCTGTACTTTTTACTCAGTTAAAATTCCAACGGGTCCATTGAAAGGCCCATTTCGACCCACTCGTCCGAAACCTCTACAAAAAGGACTGCAAAACAAGTTTTAATCAAATTTTAGGAGTTCATGTAATTGATTAGGAGCTTTTCAACACAATTATATTGCAAAGCCTCAATTTCTGTACTTTTTACTCAGTTAAAATTCCAACGGGACCATTGAAAGGCCCATTTAGACCTGCTCGTCCGAAACCTCTACAAAAAGGACCGCAAAAATGTTTTATTCAAATATTAGGAGTTCAAATAATTGATTAGGAGCTTTTCAACACAGTTATATTGCAAAACCTCAATTTCTGTACTTTTTACTCATTCAAATTTCCAACGGGTCCATTGAAAGGCCCATTTCGACCCGCTCGTCCGAAACCTCTACAAAAAGGACCGCAAAAAATGTTTTATTCAAATATTTGGAGTTCAAATAATTGATTAGGAGCTTTTCAACACAATTATATTGCAAAACCGCAATTTCTTTACTTTTTACTCAGTTAAAATTCCAACGGGTCCATTGAAAGGCCCATTTAGACCTGCTCGTCCGAAATCTCTACAAAAAGGACCGCAAAACAAGTTTTAATCAAATACTAGGAGTTCAATAATTGATTAGGAGCTTTTTAACACAATTATATTTTAAAACCTCAATTTATGTACTTTTTACTCAGTTAAAATTCCAACGGGTCCATTGAAAGGCCCAATTAGACCTGCTCGTCCGAAACCTCTAGAAAAAGGAACGCAAAAATGTTTTATTCAAATATTAGGAGTTCAAATAATTGATTAGGAGCTTTTCAACACAATTATATTGCAAAACCTCAATTTCTGTACTTTTTACTCAGTTAAAATTCCAACGGGTCCATTGAAAGGCCCATTTAGACCTGCTCGTCCGAAACCTCTACAAAAAGGAACACAAAAATGTTTTATTCAAATATTAGGAGTTTAAATAATTGATTAGGAGCTTTTCAACACAATTATATTTCAAGATCTCAATTTCTGTACTTTTTACTCAGTTAAAATTCCAACGGGTCCATTGAAAGGCCCATTTCGACCCGCTCGTCTGAAACCTCTACAAAAAGGACTGCAAAACAAGTTTTAATCAAATTTTAGGAGTTCATGTAATAGATTAGGAGCTTTTCAACACAATTATATTGCAAAACCTCAATTTCTGTACTTTTTACTCAGTTAAAATTCCAACGGGTCCATTGAGAGGCCCATTTAGACCTGCTCGTCCGAAACCTCTACAAAAAGGACCGCAAAAATGTTTTATTCAAATATTAGGAGTTCAAATAATTGATTAGGAGCTTTTCAACACAATTATATTTTAAAACCTCAATTTATGTACTTTTTACTCAGTTAAAATTCCAACGGGTCCATTGAAAGGCCCATTTAGACCTGCTCGTCCGAAACCTTTACAAAAAGGACCGCAAAAATATTTTATTCAAATATTAGGAGTTCAAATAATTTATTAGGAGCTTTTCAACACAATTATATTGCAAAACCTCAATTTCTGTACTTTTTACTCAGTTAAAATTCCAACGGCTCCATTCAAAGGCCCATTTCGACCCGCTCGTTCGAAACCTCTACAGAAAGGACCGCAAAACAAGTTTTAATCAAATTTTAGGAGTTCATGTAATTGATTAGGAGCTTTTCAACACAATTATATTGCAAAACATCAATTTCTGTACTTTTTACTCAGTTAAAATTCCAACGGGTCCATTGAAAGGCCCATTTAGACCTGCTCGTCCGAAACCTCTACAAAAAGGAACGCAAAAATGTTTTATTCAAATATTAGGAGTTCAAATAATTGATTAGGAGCTTTTCAACACAATTATATTGCAAAACCTCAATTTTTGTACTTTTTACTAAGTTAAAATTCCAACGGGTCCATTGAAAGGCCCATTTAGACCTGCTCGTCCGAAACCTCTACAAAAAGGATCGCAAAAATGTTTTATTCAAATATTAGGAGTTCAAATAATTGATTAGGAGCTTTTCAACACAATTATATTGTAAAATCTCAATTCCTGTAATTTTTACTCATTTAAAATTCCAACGGGTCCATTGAAAGGCCCATTTCGACCCGCTCGTCCGAAACCTCTACAAAAAGGACTGCAAAACAAGTTTTGATCAAATTTTAGGAGTTAATGTAATTGATTAGGAGCTTTTCAACACAATTATATTGCAAAACCTCAATTTTTGTACTTTTTATTCAGTTAAAATTCCAACGGGTCCATGGAAAGGCCCACTAAGACCTGCTCGTCCGAAATCTCTACAAAAAGGACCGCAAAACAAGTTTTAATCAAATATTAGGAGTTCAAATAATTGGTTAGGAGTTTTTTAACACAATTATATTTTAAAACCTCAATTTATGTACTTTTTACTCAGTTAAAATTCCAACGGGTCCATTGAAAGGCCCATTTAGACCTGCTCGTCCGAAACCTCTACAAAAAGGAACGCAAAAATATTTTATTCAAATATTAGGAGTTCAAATAATTGATTAGGAGCTTTTCAACACAATTATATTGCAAAACCTCAATTTCTGTACTTTTTACTCAGTTAAAATTCCAACGGGTCCATTGAAAGGCGCATTTAGACCTGCTCGTCCGAGACCTCTACAAAAAGGACCGCAAAAATGTACTTTTTACTCAGTTAAAATTCCAGCGGGTCCATTGAAAGGCCCATTTAGACCTTCTCGTCCGAAACCTCTACAAAAAGGACCGCAAAAATGTTTTATTCAAATATTAGGAGTTCAAATAATTGATTAGGAGCTTTTCAACACAATTATATTGCAAAATCTCAATTTCTGTACTTTTTACTCAGTTAAAATTCCAACGGGTCCATTGAAAGGCCCATTTCGACCCGCTCGTCCGAAACCTCTACAAAAAGGACTGCAAAACAAGTTTTAATCAAATTTTAGGAGTTCATGTAATTGATTAGGAGCTTTTCAACACAATTATATTGGAAAACCCAATTTCTGCACTTTTTACTCAGTTAGAATTCCAACGGGTCCATTGAAAGGCCCATTTAGACCTGCTCGTCCGAAACCTCTACAAAAAGGACCGCAAAAATGTTTTATTCAAATATTAGGAGTTCAAATAATTGATTAGGAGCTTTTCAACACAATTATATTTTAAAACCTCAATTTATGTACTTTTTACTCAGTTAAAATTCCAACGGGTACATTGAAAGGCCCATTTAGACCTGCTCGTCCGAAACCTCTACAAAAAGGACCACAAAAATGTTTTATTCAAATATTAGGAGTTCAAATAATTGATTAGGAGCTTTTCAACACAATTATATTGCAAAACCTCAATTTCTGTACTTTTTACTCAGTTAAAATTCCAACGCCTCCATTCAAAGGCCCATTTCGACCCGCTCGTTCGAAACCTCTACAGAAAGGACCGCAAAACAAGTTTTAATCAAATTTTAGGAGTTCATGTAATTGATTAGGAGCTTTTCAACACAATTATATTGCAAAACATCAATTTCTGTACTTTTTACTCAGTTAAAATTCCAACGGGTCCATTGAAAGGCCCATTTAGACCTGCTCGTCCGAAACCTCTACAAAAAGGAATGCAAAAATGTTTTATTCAAATATTAGGAGTTCAAATAATTGATTAGGAGCTTTTCAACACAATTATATTGCAAAACCTCAATTTTTGTACTTTTTACCAAGTTAAAATTCCAACGGGTCCATTGAAAGGCCCATTTAGACCTGCTCGTCCGAAACCTCTACAAAAAGGAACGCAAAAATGTTTTATCAAATATTAGGAGTTCAAATAATTGATTAGGAGCTTTTCAACACAATTATATTGTAAAATCTCAATTTCTGTACTTTTTACTCATTTAAAATTCCAACGGGTCCATTGAAAGGCCCATTTCGACCCGCTCGTCCGAAACCTCTACAAAAAGGACTGCAAAACAAGTTTTGATCAAATTTTAGGAGTTAATGTAATTGATTAGGAGCTTTTCAACACAATTATATTGCAAAACCTCAATTTCTGTACTTTTTATTCAGTTAAAATTCCAACGGGTCCATTGTAAGGCCCATTTAGACCTGCTCGTCCGAAATCTCTACAAAAAGGACCGCAAAACAAGTTTTAATCAAATATTAGGAGTTCAAATAATTGATTAGGAGTTTTTTAACACAATTATATTTTAAAACCTCAATTTATGTACTTTTTACTCAGTTAAAATTCTAACGGGTCCATTGAAAGGCCCATTTAGACCTGCTCGTCCGAAACCTCTACAAAAAGGATCGCAAAAATGTTTTATTCAAATATTAGGAGTTCAAATAATTGATTAGGAGCTTTTCAACACATTTATATCGCAAAACCTCAATTTTTGTACTTTTAACTCAGTTAAAATTCCAACGGGTCCATTCAAAGGCCCATTTAGACCTGCTCGTCCAAAACCTCTACAAAAAGGAACGCAAAAATGTTTTATTCAAATATTAGGAGTTCAAATAATTGATTAGGAGCTTTTCAACACAATTATATTGCAAAATCTCAATTTCTGTACTTTTTACTCATTTAAAATTCCAACGGGTCCATTGAAAGGCCCATTTCGACCCGCTCGTCCGAAACCTCTACAAAAACAACTGCAAAACATGTTTTGATCAAATTTTAGGTGTTAATGTAATTGATTAGGAGCTTTTCAACACAATTATATTGCAAAACCTCAATTTCTGTACTTTTTACTCAGTTAAAATTCCAACGGGTCCATTGAAAGGCCCATTTAGACCAGCTCGTCCGAAACCTCTACAAAAAGGACTACAAAACAAGATTTAATCAAATTTTAGGAGTTCAAATAATTGATTAGGAGCTTTTCAACACAATTATATTGCAAAAGTGCAATTTCTGTACTTTTTACTCAGTTAAAATTCCAACGGGTCCATTGAAAGGCCCATTTCGACCCGCTCATTCGAAACCTCTACAAAAAGGACCGCAAAACAGGTTTTAATCAAATTTTAGGAGTTCATGCAACTGATTAGTAGCTTTTCAACACAATTATATTGCAAAACCTCAATTTCTGTACTTTTTACTCAGTTAAAATTCCAACGGGTCCATTGAAAGGCCCATTTCGACCCGCTCGTCCGAAACATCTACAAAAAGGACTACAAAACAAGTTTTAATCAAATTTTAGTAATTCATGTAATTGATTAGGAGCTTTTCAACACAATTATATTGCAAAACCGCAATTTCTCTACTTTTTACTCAGTTAAAATTCCAACGGGTCCATTGAAAGGCCCATTTAGACCTGCTCGTCCGAAACCTCTACAAAAAGGACCGCAAAAATGTTTTATTCAAATATTAGGAGTTCAAATAATTGATTAGGAGCTTTTCAACACAATTATATTGCAAAACCTCAATTTCTGTACTTTTTACTCAGTTAAAATTCCAACGGGTCCATTGAAAGGCCCATTTAGACCTGCTCGTCCGAAACCTCTACAAAAAGGACCGCAAAAATGTTTTATTCAAATATTAGGAGTTCAAATAATTGATTAGGAGCTTTTCAACACAATTATATTGCAAAACCTCAATTTTTGTACTTTTTACTCAGTTAAAATTCCAACGGCTCCATTCAAAGGCCCATTTCGACCCGCTCGTTCGAAACCTCTAAGGAAAGCACCGCAAAACAAGTTTTAATCAAATTTTAGGAGTTCATGTAATTGATTAGGAGCTTTTAAACACAATTATATTGTAAAACATCAATTTCTGTACTTTTTACTCAGTTAAAATTCCAACGGGTCCATTGAAAGGCCCATTTTGTAACCCCCTTAACCCGGCCTAGACGGTTGACCCGAATTAAGAAAGTCACACGGGGAAAACCAAAGTCAACCCGAAAGTCAACCTTGATTAACGGCCCTTTTTTTTTCTTTTTAATCTTATCTAGATGCGCATTAACCCTAATTGTGATCACACATACAACATACTCAAAGATCACAAACATCAGAGATCAAACAGGGACCCAATTGAACAAATTACAACTTAAGGGACCAAATTGTAATTTCTGATAAATTAAAGGACTTAACCCAAATTAATCATACCAACTTGAAATTAGTCAGGTTTCATGCTTCTCTGTGAAATTTCAGCTCAAAAGGACTTCTCAAACTCATACAATTGAACAAACAAGATTCAGGACCAAAACGCAAACATTTCAAAACATATAACTGCCCATGTCAGCCCCCAACGGTCGACCGTTCCGAAACAGGTTGATCCTGTTCCGAAACACGGGTCGTTCCGATACCAGTTCCGCAACGGGGGTCTGGTAGAGACCAAACCGTTTCGAAACAGTGCACCCCGTTTCGGACCCCTGGGTTCATTCCAGGCACCCGTTCCGAAACGGTGCTCACTGTTCCGAAACGCCTGCACAAAAATCAGCAAGCTAGCATACCAAAACATGCAATTGACCACTCAAACATGCTCCAAAAGCCACCAAACTTTACCAACATGCAATTCAACATAAATGAGACATACTTGCATCAACAATTCAACAGAAACACAACATATATGAAAAGCCCCAAATCTATAGGCATGCTTCCTACACAAGCAACCATTTAGGCACAAACCTTCCAATTCAATCTCAATTAAGCCAATTCATGTTCCAACAACATTAGCAACAACATTTATACATTCTTGATCAAACATATACGATCACATACACTTAAACCCGAGAGATTCTACCCCATTGCCCTTATTAACTATAGCTATTCACCGAGACATACATCTCCATTGGAGTCCACCTTGAATCCCTTGCTCCTTGCTGCCCAAACTTCAAGAATCTGCATTGATGGACAAAAAGGAGTGTAAGCACATAATGCTTAGTGAGGAATGCTCAAAACCAAAACACCATCAATGCAGCGGGTCATTAAAACACTTTCAAAACAAACCCGATTTGATTACCAAAGCCATGTTTGAAAACCCTTTTCAACATCAAGCTCAAATCATACATAAACACCATATGCCAAGCTTAAACCATACCATGGAAAACACTCCCATTTCACAACATACCTTTCTTAAACTTGAAAACCATATCAAGCAAGAAACCTTTTAAAACCATAGCTCAAATAATCTATCTCATGCATTTAACCAAGGCAACATAAAACCATAACATCATCTTCATATGCCTTTAAAACAAGTCTTACAAGACTCCAATGCAACATAGATATTTCATGCTCACATGCATCATTTACCAAATGATTATCAACACTTGTTTAACTTAACAAGTAAACATGCATTCACTAGCATCATACACTTTTCATGCAACACTGCATCTTTTCAAGCATCTCATGCTTCTCATGCAACCATGCATCATTTCAAGCATCTCATGCTTCACATGCAACCATGCATCATTTCAAGCATCTCATGCTTCACTATGATCAAGAACATTACATTGGCTTCCAAGAGATCAACCACATTCACTTTTCAACTTAACAACCCGATCGGATACGCGGATTCCGAGCGTTGTCCCTACGCTCCCTACACCCTACCCAATCCAAGGTCCTCGAATGGGCAATAACCTCCATTATGACCTCAAACAACCAAGGTCCTCGAGTGGGCAACAACCTCCACTATGACCTCATCATCCTAAGGTTCCCATGTATGGACTTTTAAACACCATACAACCTTAGCTTTTCCCCAAGGTTCCCATGTATGGACTTTTAACCACCATACAACCTTGACATGCACAAGATTCTCCCGTATGGACTTTTAACCACCATACAACCTTTGCATAACCGATTGGTAGTTGTAGAACATCACTAACGAGATCCGGGACATCCCACACAAGATCCACACATGGACTTAACCACTGCCATCGTGATCTCAACAAGCACAAGGTTCTCACATATAGACTTTGAACCACCATATAACCTTTGCTCAACCAAGGTCCTCAAATGGGCAACACCTCCATTATGACCTCAAACAACCAAGGTCCTCAAGTGGGCAACAACCTCCACTATGACCTCATCTCGTTAGGATACTTGAAGGGAGCTTATCCGGTCCACTCTTGACCACTCCACCTCCAAGGCGACTTAATTCACGGTGCACCCAATCCTATAGCCGGCTAACTATATCCGATCAACGAACCAAGAACCACTTACATCACTTGCCAATATAACCATCTTACCATATTAACCAATGTTCCACATGCATAAACATAATGCAAAGCCATCACAACATTAGCCCAATGATTCACATGCATAACCAATATGCAAAACCATTACCTCATTAATCCAATGATTCACATGCATAACCAATATGCAAAAGGGTAACATTTACCATCATCAATTCACTGTTTTTAAGCATCATACAAAGCCATTGATCAACATGCAACACTATGCATCAAAACCACAATTACCATATACAAAACCAAGGATCCCTTACCTTGAGCATCCTTCTCAAATGACTTTCAAAACCAGCATTTAACCATGCTAAAACATGCTTACAAAACAGAATTAAACCATGCAAAACACATGCATTTCAATCATCAACCACATTTGCTTTTAAAACCAAATCACACACAATTCAAGAGCAAAAATCCATTCACTTACTCTTGAGCTTAGCAAAGTTGTTTAGACTTAAACTAAGCTCCCAAAACCTTCAAACCTTGTTTTAAAAGCTGAAATCCCAACTTCACTCACCAATAACCAAAACAAGACTAGCCAACAAGCCTTCCAAGCTTCCGAAACCTTCCGCAAACACCTCCAAAGCTCACGGATCAAACTCCCCTGTTTCAAGCACACAAAAACAGAACATTAATGCATCCTTATGCATTAAAACTCCAGCAACAACAACACAACTCGCTGCTCATCACAAATCTAACAATTTGGCTACCAAACACAACCGAAATCACCTCCAAACACTTCCAAAACTTAACCCAGCCAAGATCCATCACTTCTAACCATTTTTATACATCAATTAACATCCAAAATGATCACAACCACGTCCTTATACCTCCAGGTATAACAGATCACCAAAAACACTCCAAAAACAACCAAAAACTCAAGCCAAACTTAGGAAATTCAACCTATCCGGGATTGCATTAGTTAAGCCTCAACTTCTAATCAATTTAGCATTCATTTAACATCATTTTGACACTCCAAAACACTGCCCAAACAGATCACACGAAAATTTCACCAAAATCACCAAATCTTGCATTTTAGCCAAAAATCAAGATCTCAATTGAAAAGCCATTAACAAAACATAAATCAAGGATTGAGAACTTAGGAATTTCAGTAAAGAACTGATAGTTTAGAGGAGAAGGACGTTCTTACCTCCAAACTTGAATTTCTCCATTTTAGAGCCAAAAAGCTTGATGAAACAACTTGCAAATTGAGAGGTTTTGTTGATGAGATGATTAGGAATCAAATGAGAGTTGAAATGAGAGATTTAGATGTCAAAATCAGAGAAAGAAATCTGGAGAATTTTGTTTGGGTTGAGAGAAAATGAGAGAAAAGAGAAATTGAGAGAAATGGAAAGTTAGTTAAGAATTTGGTTAAAATGATTTCCCTCCCTTTCTTAATCTTTAAAAATCAGAATAAAGCCTTAAAATATCTTAGAAAAATCTGGAGAAATCCTTTTTGGAATAATAGCTCCTTAAAGATTCAAAGTTTCAATCCTTTATAAAACTGTCCCGCAACTTTCAAAAATTACATTTTGGTCACTAGCCAAAATGTCAACCTTCCGAACCTCATTTTCCAAAATTGATTTCACAGTTCACTTATATATATTAAAAGATGATTTTAGAACATTTTTCCATATTTTTAATGCAACCCGAACTAGGCTTTCCTAAATTCACTCTTACATATTCGATCAGCACTTTGACCGAACCGGTCAACGCCAAAACTTCCGAGCCCAAAACCGGGGCGTTACACATTTAGACCTGCTCGTCCGAAACCTCTACAAAAAGGAAAGCAAAAATGTTTTATTCAAATATTAGGAGTTAAAATAATTGATTAGGAGCTTTTCAACACAATTATATTGCAAAACCTCAATTTCTGTACTTTTTACTCAGTTAAAATTCCAACGGGTCCATTTAAAGGCCCATTTAAACCTGCTCGTCCGAAATCTCTACAAAAAGGAACGCAAAAATGTTTTATTCAAATATTAGGAGTTCAAATAATTGATTAGGAGCTTTTCAACACAATTATATTGCAAAATCTCAATTTCTGTACTTTTTACTCAGTTAAAATTCCAACGGGTCCATTGAAAGGCCCATTTCGACCCGCTCGTCCGAAACCTCTACAAAAAGGACTGCAAAACAAGTTTTAAACAAATTTTAGGAGTTCATGTAATTGATTAGGAGCTTTTCAACACAATTATATTGGAAAACCCAATTTCTGTACTTTTTACTCAGTTAAAATTCCAACGGGTCCCTTGAAAGGCCCATTTAGACCTGCTCGTCCGAAACCTCTACAAAAAGGACCGCAAAAATGTTTTATTCAAATATTAGGAGTTCAAATAATTGATTAGGAGCTTTTCAACACAATTATATTTTAAAACCTCAATTTATGTACTTTTTACTCTGTTAAAATTCCAACGGGTCCATTGAAAGGCCCATTTAGACCTGCTCGTCCGAAACCTCTACAAAAAGGACCGCAAAAATGTTTTATTCAAATATTAGGAGTTCAAATAATTGATTAGGAGCTTTTCAACACAATTATATTGCAAAACCTCAATTTTTGTACTTTTTACTCAGTTAAAATTCCAACGGCTCCATTCAAAGGCCCATTTCGACCCGCTCGTTCGAAACCTCTAAGGAAAGCACCGCAAAACAAGTTTTAATCAAATTTTAGGAGTTCATGTAATTGATTAGGAGCTTTTCAACACAATTATATTGTAAAACATCAATTTCTGTACTTTTTACTCAGTTAAAATTCCAACGGGTCCATTGAAAGGCCCATTTAGACCTGCTCGTCCGAAACCTCTACAAAAAGGACCGCAAAAATGTTTTATTCAAATATTAGGAGTTCAAATAATTGATTAGGAGCTTTTCAACACAATTATATTTTAAAACCTCAATTTATGTACTTTTTACTCAATTAAAATTCAAACGGGTCCATTGAAAGGCCCATTTAGACCTGCTCGTCCGAAACCTCTACAAAAAGGACCGCAAAAATGTTTTATTCAAATATTAGGAATTCAAATAATTGATTAGGAGCTTTTCAACACAATTATATTGCAAAACCTCAATTTATGTACTTTTTACTCAGTTAAAATTCCAACGGGTCCATTGAAAGGCCCATTTCGACCTGCCCGTTCGAAACCTCTACAAAAAGGACCGCAAAACAAGTTTTAATCAAATTTTAGGAGTTCATGTAATTGATTAGGAGCTTTTCAACACAATTATATTGCAAAACATCAATTTCTGTAATTTTTACTCAGTTAAAATTCCAACGGGTCCATTGAAAGGCCCATTTAGACCTGCTCGTCCGAAACCTCTACAAAAAGGAACGCAAAAATGTTTTATTCAAATATTAGGAGTTCAATTAATTGATTAGGAGATTTTCAACACAATTATATTGCAAAACCTCAATTTCTGTACTTTTTACTCAGTTAAAATTCCAATGGGTCCATTGAAAGGCCCATTTAGACCTGCTCGTCCGAAACCTCTACAAAAAAGAACACAAAAATGTTTTATTCAAATATTAGGAGTTCAAATAATTGATTAGGAGCTTTTCAACACAATTATATTGCAAAATCTTAATTTCTGTACTTTTTACTCAGTTAAAATTCCAACGGGTCCATTGAAAGGCCCATTTCGACCCGCTCGTCCGAAACCTCTACAAAAAGGACTGCAAAACAAGTTTTAATCAAATTTTAGGAGTTCATGTAATTGATTAAGAGCTTTTCAACACAATTATATTGCAAAGCCTCAATTTTTGTACTTTTTACTCAGTTAAAATTCCAACGGGTCCATTGAAAGGCCCATTTAGACTTGCTCGTCCGAAACCACTACAAAAAGGACCGCAAAAATGTTTTATTCAAATATTAGGAGTTCAAATAATTGATTAGGAGCTTTTCAACACAATTATATTGCGAAACCTCAACTTCTGTACTTTTTACTCAGTTAAAATTCCAACGGGTCCATTGAAAGGCTCATCTCGACCCGCTCGTTCGAAACCTCTACAAAAAAGGACCGCAAAACGAGTTTTAATCAAATTTTAGGAGTTCATGTAATTGATTAGGATCTTTTCAACACAATTATATTGCAAAACATCAATTTCTGTACTTTTTACTCAGTTAAAATTCCAACGGGTCCATTGAAAGGCCCATTTAGACCTGCTCGTCCGAAACCTATACAAAAAGGAAAGCAAAAATGTTTTATTCAAATATTAGGAGTTAAAATAATTGATTATGAGCTTTTCAACACAATTATATTGCAAAACCTCAATTTCTGTACTTTTTACTCATTTAAAATTCCAACGGGTCCATTGAAAGGCCCATTTAAACCTGCTCGTCCGAAATCTCTACAAAAAGGAACGCAAAAATGTTTTATTCAAATATTAGGAGTTCAAATAATTGATTAGGAGCTTTTCAACACAATTATATTGCAAAATCTCAATTTCTGTACTTTTTACTCAGTTAAAATTCCAACGGGTCCATTGAAAGGCCCATTTCGACCCGCTCGTCCGAAACCTCTACAAAAAGGACTGCAAAACAAGTTTTAAACAAATTTTAGGAGTTCATGTAATTGATTAGGAGCTTTTCAACACAATTATATTGGAAAACCCAATTTCTGTACTTTTTACTCAGTTAAAATTCCAACGGGTCCATTGAAAGGCCCATTTAGACCTGCTCGTCCGAAACCTCTACAAAAGGACCGCAAAAATGTTTTATTCAAATATTAGGAGTTCAAATAATTGATTAGGAGCTTTTCAACACAATTATATTTTAAAACCTCAATTTATGTACTTTTTACTCAGTTAAAATTCCAACGGGTCCATTGAAAGGCCCATTTAGACCTGCTCGTCTGAAACCTCTACAAAAAGGACCGCAAAAATGTTTTATTCAAATATTAGGAGTTCAAATAATTGATTAGGAGCTTTTCAACACAATTATATTGCAAAACCTCAATTTCTGTACTTTTTACTCAGTTAAAATTCCAACGGCTCCATTCAAAGGCCCATTTCGACCCGCTCGTTCGAAACCTCTAAGGAAAGGACCGCAAAACAAGTTTTAATCAAATTTTAGGAGTTCATGTAATTGATTAGGAGCTTTTCAACACAATTATATTGTAAAACATCAATTTCTGTACTTTTTACTCAGTTAAAATTCCAACGGGTCCATTGAAAGGCCCATTTAGACCTGCTCGTCCGAAACCTCTACAAAAAGGACCGCAAAAATGTTTTATTCAAATATTAGGAGTTCAAATAATTGATTAGGAGCTTTTCAACACAATTATATTTTAAAACCTCAATTTATGTACTTTTTACTCAGTTAAAATTCAAACGGGTCCATTGAAAGGCCCATTTAGACCTGCTCGTCCGAAACCTCTACAAAAAGGACCGCAAAAATGTTTTATTCAAATATTAGGAATTCAAATAATTGATTAGGAGCTTTTCAACACAATTATATTGCAAAACCTCAATTTCTGTACTTTTTACTCAGTTAAAATTCCAACGGGTCCATTGAAAGGCCCATTTCGACCCGCTCGTTCGAAACCTCTACAAAAAGGACCGCAAAACAAGTTTTAATCAAATTTTAGGAGTTCATGTAATTGATTAGGAGCTTTTCAACACAATTATATTGCAAAACATCAATTTCTGTACTTTTTACTCAGTTAAAATTCCAACGGGTCCATTGAAAGGCCCATTTAGACCTGCTCGTCCGAAACCTCTACAAAAAGGAACGCAAAAATGTTTTATTCAAATATTAGGAGTTCAATTAATTGATTAGGAGATTTTCAACCTCAATTTTTGTACTTTTTACTCAGTTAAAATTCCAACGGGTCCATTGAAAGGCCCATTTAGACCTGCTCGTCCGAAACCTCTACAAAAAGGACCGCAAAAATGTTTTATTCAAATATTAGGAGTTCAAATAATTGATTAGGAGCTTTTCAACACAATTATATTTTAAAACCTCAATTTATGTACTTTTTACTCAGTTAAAATTCCAACGGGTCCATTGAAAGGCCCATTTAGACCTGCTCGTCCGAAACCTTTACAAAAAGGCCTGCAAAAATATTTTATTCAAATATTAGGAGTTCAAATATTTTATTAGGAGATTTTCAACACAATTATATTGCAAAACCTCAATTTCTGTACTTTTTACTCAGTTAAAATTCCAACGGCTCCATTCAAAGGCCCATTTCGACCCGCTCGTTCGAAACCTCTACAGAAAGGACCGCAAAACAAGTTTTAATCAAATTTTAGGAGTTCATGTAATTGATTAGGAGCTTTTCAACACAATTATATTGCAAAACATCAATTTCTGTAGTTTTTACTCAGATAAAATTCCAACGGGTCCATTGAAAGGCCCATTTAGACCTGCTCGTCCGAAACCTCTACAAAAAGGAACACAAAAATGTTTTATTCAAATATTAGGAGTTCAAATAATTGATTATGATCTTTTCAACACAATTATATTGCAAAACCTCAATTTTTGTACTTTTTACTAAGTTAAAATTCCAACGGGTCCATTGAAAGGCCCATTTAGACCTGCTCGTCCGAAACTTCTACAAAAAGGAACACAAAAATGTTTTATTCAAATATTTGGAGTTCAAATAATTGATTAGGAGCTTTTCAACACAATTATATTGCAAAATCTCAATTTTTGTACTTTTTACTCATTTAAAATTCCAACGGGTCTACTGAAAGGCCCATTTCGACCCGCTCGTACGAAACCTCTACAAAAAGGACTGCAAAACAAGTTTTAAACAAATTTTAGGAGTTCATGTAATTGATTAGGAGCTTTTCAACACAATTATATTGGAAAACCCAATTTCTGTACTTTTTACTCAGTTAAAATTCCAACGGGTCCATTGAAAGGCCCATTTAGACCTGCTCGTCCGAAACCTCTACAAAAAGGACCGCAAAAATGTTTTATTCAAATATTAGGAGTTCAAATAATTGATTAGGAGCTTTTCAACACAATTATATTTTAAAACCTCAATTTATGTACTTTTTACTCTGTTAAAATTCCAACGGGTCCATTGAAAGGCCCATTTAGACCTGCTCGTCCGAAACCTCTACAAAAAGGACCGCAAAAATGTTTTATTCAAATATTAGGAGTTCAAATAATTGATTAGGAGCTTTTCAACACAATTATATTGCAAAACCTCAATTTTTGTACTTTTTACTCAGTTAAAATTCCAACGGCTCCATTCAAAGGCCCATTTCGACCCGCTCGTTCGAAACCTCTAAGGAAAGCACCGCAAAACAAGTTTTAATCAAATTTTAGGAGTTCATGTAATTGATTAGGAGCTTTTAAACACAATTATATTGTAAAACATCAATTTCTGTACTTTTTACTCAGTTAAAATTCCAACGGGTCCATTGAAAGGCCCATTTAGACCTGCTCGTCCGAAACCTCTACAAAAAGGACCGCAAAAATGTTTTATTCAAATATTAGGAGTTCAAATAATTGATTAGGAGCTTTTCAACACAATTATATTTTAAAACCTCAATTTATGTACTTTTTACTCAGTTAAAATTCAAACGGGTCCATTGAAAGGCCCATTTAGACCTGCTCGTCCGAAACCTCTACAAAAAGGACCGCAAAAATGTTTTATTCAAATATTAGGAATTCAAATAATTGATTAGGAGCTTTTCAACACAATTATATTGCAAAACCTCAATTTCTGTACTTTTTACTCAGTTAAAATTCCAACGGGTCCATTGAAAGGCCCATTTCGACCTGCCCGTTCGAAACCTCTACAAAAAGGACCGCAAAACAAGTTTTAATCAAATTTTAGGAGTTCATGTAATTGATTAGGAGCTTTTCAACACAATTATATTGCAAAACATCAATTTCTGTAATTTTTACTCAGTTAAAATTCCAACGGGTCCATTGAAAGGCCCATTTAGACCTGCTCGTCCGAAACCTCTACAAAAAGGAACGCAAAAATGTTTTATTCAAATATTAGGAGTTCAATTAATTGATTAGGAGATTTTCAACACAATTATATTGCAAAACCTCAATTTCTGTACTTTTTACTCAGTTAAAATTCCAATGGGTCCATTGAAAGGCCCATTTAGACCTGCTCGTCCGAAACCTCTACAAAAAAGAACACAAAAATGTTTTATTCAAATATTAGGAGTTCAAATAATTGATTAGGAGCTTTTCAACACAATTATATTGCAAAATCTTAATTTCTGTACTTTTTACTCAGTTAAAATTCCAACGGGTCCATTGAAAGGCCCATTTCGACCCGCTCGTCCGAAACCTCTACAAAAAGGACTGCAAAACAAGTTTTAATCAAATTTTAGGAGTTCATGTAATTGATTAAGAGCTTTTCAACACAATTATATTGCAAAGCCTCAATTTTTGTACTTTTTACTCAGTTAAAATTCCAACGGGTCCATTGAAAGGCCCATTTAGACTTGCTCGTCCGAAACCACTACAAAAAGGACCGCAAAAATGTTTTATTCAAATATTAGGAGTTCAAATAATTGATTAGGAGCTTTTCAACACAATTATATTGCAAAACCTCAACTTCTGTACTTTTTACTCAGTTAAAATTCCAACGGGTCCATTGAAAGGCTCATCTCGACCCGCTCGTTCGAAACCTCTACAAAAAGGACCGCAAAACGAGTTTTAATCAAATTTTAGGAGTTCATGTAATTGATTAGGATCTTTTCAACACAATTATATTGCAAAACATCAATTTCTGTACTTTTTACTCAGTTAAAATTCCAACGGGTCCATTGAAAGGCCCATTTAGACCTGCTCGTCCGAAACCTATACAAAAAGGAAAGCAAAAATGTTTTATTCAAATATTAGGAGTTAAAATAATTGATTATGAGCTTTTCAACACAATTATATTGCAAAACCTCAATTTCTGTACTTTTTACTCATTTAAAATTCCAACGGGTCCATTGAAAGGCCCATTTAAACCTGCTCGTCCGAAATCTCTACAAAAAGGAACGCAAAAATGTTTTATTCAAATATTAGGAGTTCAAATAATTGATTAGGAGCTTTTCAACACAATTATATTGCAAAATCTCAATTTCTGTACTTTTTACTCAGTTAAAATTCCAACGGGTCCATTGAAAGGCCCATTTCGACCCGCTCGTCCGAAACCTCTACAAAAAGGACTGCAAAACAAGTTTTAAACAAATTTTAGGAGTTCATGTAATTGATTAGGAGCTTTTCAACACAATTATATTGGAAAACCCAATTTCTGTACTTTTTACTCAGTTAAAATTCCAACGGGTCCATTGAAAGGCCCATTTAGACCTGCTCGTCCGAAACCTCTACAAAAGGACCGCAAAAATGTTTTATTCAAATATTAGGAGTTCAAATAACTGATTAGGAGCTTTTCAACACAATTATATTTTAAAACCTCAATTTATGTACTTTTTACTCAGTTAAAATTCCAACGGGTCCATTGAAAGGCCCATTTAGACCTGCTCGTCTGAAACCTCTACAAAAAGGACCGCAAAAATGTTTTATTCAAATATTAGGAGTTCAAATAATTGATTAGGAGCTTTTCAACACAATTATATTGCAAAACCTCAATTTCTGTACTTTTTACTCAGTTAAAATTCCAACGGCTCCATTCAAAGGCCCATTTCGACCCGCTCGTTCGAAACCTCTAAGGAAAGGACCGCAAAACAAGTTTTAATCAAATTTTAGGAGTTCATGTAATTGATTAGGAGCTTTTCAACACAATTATATTGTAAAACATCAATTTCTGTACTTTTTACTCAGTTAAAATTTCAACGGGTCCATTGAAAGGCCCATTTAGACCTGCTCGTCCGAAACCTCTACAAAAAGGACCGCAAAAATGTTTTATTCAAATATTAGGAGTTCAAATAATTGATTAGGAGCTTTTCAACACAATTATATTTTAAAACCTCAATTTATGTACTTTTTACTCAGTTAAAATTCAAACGGGTCCATTGAAAGGCCCATTTAGACCTGCTCGTCCGAAACCTCTACAAAAAGGACCGCAAAAATGTTTTATTCAAATATTAGGAATTCAAATAATTGATTAGGAGCTTTTCAACACAATTATATTGCAAAACCTCAATTTCTGTACTTTTTACTCAGTTAAAATTCCAACGGGTCCATTGAAAGGCCCATTTCGACCCGCTCGTTCGAAACCTCTACAAAAAGGACCGCAAAACAAGTTTTAATCAAATTTTAGGAGTTCATGTAATTGATTAGGAGCTTTTCAACACAATTATATTGCAAAACATCAATTTCTGTACTTTTTACTCAGTTAAAATTCCAACGGGTCCATTGAAAGGCCCATTTAGACCTGCTCGTCCGAAACCTCTACAAAAAGGAACGCAAAAATGTTTTATTCAAATATTAGGAGTTCAATTAATTGATTAGGAGATTTTCAACCTCAATTTTTGTACTTTTTACTCAGTTAAAATTCCAACGGGTCCATTGAAAGGCCCATTTAGACCTGCTCGTCCGAAACCTCTACAAAAAGGACCGCAAAAATGTTTTATTCAAATATTAGGAGTTCAAATAATTGATTAGGAGCTTTTCAACACAATTATATTGCAAAACCTCAATTTCTGTACTTTTTACTCAGTTAAAATTCCAACGGGTCCATTGAAAGGCCCATTTAGACCTGCTCGTCCGAAACCTCTACAAAAAGGACCGCAAAAATGTTTTATTCAAATATTAGGAGTTCAAATAATTGATTAGGAGCTTTTCAACACAATTATATTGCAAAACCTCAATTTTTGTACTTTTTACTCAGTTAAAATTCCAACGGCTCCATTCAAAGGCCCATTTCGACCCGCTCGTTCGAAACCTCTAAGGAAAGCACCGCAAAACAAGTTTTAATCAAATTTTAGGAGTTAATGTAATTGATTAGGAGCTTTTCAACACAATTATATTGCAAAACCTCAATTTCTGTACTTTTTACTCAGTTAAAATTCCAACGGGTCCATTGAAAGGCCCATTTAGACCTGCTCGTCCGAAATCTCTACAAAAAGGACCGCAAAACAAGTTTTAATCAAATATTAGGAGTTCAAATAATTGATTAGGAGTTTTTTAACACAATTATATTTTAGAACCTCAATTTATGTACTTTTTACTCAGTTAAAATTCCAACGGGTCCATTGAAAGGCCCATTTAGACCTGCTCGTCCGAAACCTCTACAAAAAGGAAGGCAAAAATGTTTTATTCAAATATTAGGAGTTCAAATAATTGATTAGGAGCTTTTCAACACAATTATATTGCAATATCTCAATTTCTGTACTTTTTACTCATTTAAAATTCCAACGGGTCCATTGAAAGGCCCATTTCGACCCGCTCGTCCGAATCCTCTACAAAAACAACTGCAAAACAAGTTTTGATCAAATTTTAGGAGTTAATGTAATTGATTAGGAGCTTTTCAACACAATTATATTGCAAATCCTCAATTTCTGTACTTTTTACTCAGTTAAAATTCCAACGGGTCCATTGAAAGGCCCATTTAGACCAGCTCGTCCGAAACCTCTACAAAAAGGACTGCAAAACAAGATTTAATCAAATTTTAGGAGTTCAAATAATTGATTAGGAGCTTTTCAACACAATTATATTGCAAATGTGCAATTTCTGTACTTTTTACTCAGTTAAAATTCCAACGGGTCCATTGAAAGGCCCATTTCGACCCGCTCATTCGAAACCTCTACAAAAAGGACCGCAAAACAGGTTTTAATCAAATTTTAGGAGTTCATGCAACTGATTAGTAGCTTTTCAACACAATTATATTGCAAAACCTCAATTTCTGTACTTTTTACTCAGTTAAAATTCCAACGGGTCCATTGAAAGGCCCATATCAACCCGCTCGTCCGAAACATCTACAAAAAGGACTACAAAACAAGTTTTAATCAAATTTTAGTAATTCATGTAATTGATTAGGAGCTTTTCAACACAATTATATTGCAAAACCGCAATTTCTCTACTTTTTACTCAGTTAAAATTCCAACGGGTCCATTGAAAGGCCCATGTAGACCTGCTCGTCCGAAACCTCTACAAAAAGGACCGCAAAACAAGTTTTAATCAAATATTAGGAGTTCAAATAATTGATTAGGAGCTTTTCAACACAATTATATTGCAAAACCGCAATTTCTGTACTTTTTACTCAGTTAAAATTTCAACGGGTCCATTGAAAGGCCCATTTCGACCCGCTCGTACGAAACCTCTACAAAAAGACTGCAAAACAAGTTTTAATCAAATTTTAGGAGTTCATGTAATTGATTAGGAGCTTTTCAACACAATTATATTGCAAAACCTCAATTTCTGTACTTTTTAAACAGTTAAAATTCCAACGGGTCCATTGAAAGGCCCATTTAGACCTGCTCGTCCGAAACCTCTACAAAAAGGACCGCAAAAATGTTTTATTCAAATATTAGGTGTTCAAATAATTGATTAGGAGCTTTTCAACACAATTATATTTTAAAACCTCAATTTATGTACTTTTTACTCAGTTAAAATTCCAACGGGTCCATTGAAAGACCCATTTAGACCTGCTCGTCCGAAATCTCTACAAAAAGGACCGCAAAAATGTTTTATTCAAATATTAGGAGTTCAAATAATTGATTAGGAGCTTTTCAACACAATTATATTGCAAAACCTCAATTTCTGTACTTTTTACTCAGTTAAAATTCCAACGGGTCCATTGAATGGCCCATTTCGACCCGCTCGTTCGACACCTCTACAAAAAGGACCGCAAAACAAGTTTTAATCAAATTTTAGGAGTTCATGTAATTGATTAGGAGCTTTTCAACACAATTATATTGCAAAACATCAATTTCTGTACTTTTTACTAAGTTAAAATTCCAACGGGTCCATTGAAAGGCCCATTTAGACCTGCTCGTCCGAAACCTCAACAAAAAGGAACACAAAAATGTTTTATTCAAATATTAGGAGTTCAAATAATTGATTAGCAGCTTTTCAACACAATTATATTGCAAAACCTCAATTTCTGTACTTTTTACTCACTTAAAATTCCAAAGGGTCCATTGAAAGGCCCATTTAGACCAGCTCGTCCGAAACCTCTACAAAAAGGACTGCAAAACAAGATTTAATCAAATTTTAGGAGTTTAAATAATTGATTAGGAGCTTTTCAACACAATTATATTGCAAAACTGCAATTTCTGTACTTTTTACTCAGTTAAAATTCCAACGGGTCCATTGAAAGGCCCATTTCGACCCACTCGTCCGAAACCTCTACAAAAAGGACTGCAAAACAAGTTTTAATCAAATTTTAGCAGTTCATGTAATTGATTAGGAGCTTTTCAACACAATTATATTGCAAAGCCTCAATTTCTGTACTTTTTACTTAGTTAAAATTCCAACGGGTCCATTGAAAGGCCCATTTAGACCTGCTCGTCCGAAACCTCTACAAAAAGGAACGCAAAAATGTTTTATTCAAATATTAGGAGTTCAAATAATTGATTAGGAGCTTTTCAACACAATTATATTGCAAAATCTCAATTTATGTACTTTTTACTCAGTTAAAATTCCAACGGGGCCATTGAAAGGCCCATTTCTACCCGCTCGTCCGAAACCTCTACAAAAAGGACTGCAAAACAAGTTTTAATCAAGTTTTAGGAGTTCATGTAATTGATTAGGAGCTTTTCAACACAATTATATTGCAAAACCTCAATTTCTGTACTTTTACTCAGTTAAAATTCCAACGGGTCCATTAAAAGGCCCATTTAGCCCTGCTCGTCCGAAACCTCTACAAAAAGGACCGCAAAAATGTTTTATTCAAATATTAGGAGTTCAAATAATTGATTAGGAGCTTTTCAACACAATTATATTTTAAAACCTCAATTTATGTGCTTTTTACTCAGTTAAAATTCCAACGGGTCCATTGAAAGACCCATTTAGACCTGCTCGTCCGAAATCTCTACAAAAAGGACCGCAAAAATGTTTTATTCAAATATTAGGAATTCAAATAATTGATTAGGAGCTTTTGAACACAATTATATTGCAAAACCTCAATTTCTGTACTTTTTACTCATTTAAAATTCCAATGGGTCCATTGAAAGGCCCATTTCGACCCGCTCGTCCGAAACCTCTACAAAAAGGACTACAAAACAAGTTTTATTCAAATTTTAGTAATTCATGTAATTGATTAGGAGCTTTTCAACACAATTATATTGCAAAACCGCAATTTCTGTACTTTTTACTCAGTTAAAATTCCAACGGGTCCATTGAAAGGCCCATTTAGACCTGCTCGTCTGAAACCTTTACAAAAAGGACCGCAAAACAAGTTTTAATCAAATATTAGGAGTTCAAATAATTGATTAGTAGCTTTTCAACACAATTATATTGCAAAACCGCAATTTCTGTACTTTTTACTCAGTTAAAATTCCAATGGGACAATTGAAAGGCCCAATTAGACCTGCTCGTCCGAAACCTCTACAAAAAGGAACGCAAAAATGTTTTATTCAAATATTAGGAGTTCAAATAATTGACTAGGAGCTTTTCAACACAATTATATTGCAAAATCTTAATTTCTGTACTTTTTACTCAGTTAAAATTCCAACGGGTCCATTGAAAGGCCCATTTCGACCCACTCGTCCGAAACCTCTACAAAAAGGACTGCAAAACAAGTTTTAATCAAATTTTAGGAGTTCATGTAATTGATTAGGAGCTTTTCAACACAATTATATTGCAAAACATCAATTTCTGTACTTTTTACTAAGTTAGAATTCGAACGGGTCCATTGAAAGGCCCATTTAGACCTGCTCGTCCGAAACCTCTACAAAAAGGAACGCAAAAATGTTTTATTAAAATATTAGGAGTTCAAATAATTGATTAGCAGCTTTTCAACACAATTATATTGCAAAACATCAATTTCTGTACTTTTTACTAAGTTAGAATTCGAACGGGTCCATTGAAAGGCCCATTTAGACCTGCTCGTCCGAAACCTCTACAAAAAGGAACGCAAAAATGTTTTATTCAAATATTAGGAGTTCAAATAATTGATTAGCAGCTTTTCAACACAATTATATTGCAAAACATCAATTTCTGTACTTTTTACTAAGTTAGAATTCGAACGGCTCCATTGAAAGGCCCATTTAGACCTGCTCGTCCGAAACCTCTACAAAAAGGAACGCAAAAATGTTTTATTCAAATATTAGGAGTTCAAATAATTGATTAGCAGCTTTTCAACACAATTATATTGCAAAACCGCAATTTCTATACTTTTTACTCAGTTAAAATTCCAACGGGTCCATTGAAAGGCCCATTTAGACCTGCTCGTCTGAAACCTCTACAAAAAGGACCGCAAAACAAGTTTTAATCAAATATTAGGAGTTCAAATAATTGATTAGGAGCTTTTCAACACAATTATATTGCAAAACTGCAATTTCTGTACTTTTTACTCAGTTAAAATTTCAACGGGTCCATTGAAAGGCCCATTTCGACCCGCTCGTCCGAAACCTCTACAAAAGGACTGCAAAACAAGTTTTAATCATATTTTAGAAGTTCATGTAATTGATTAGGAGCTTTTAAACACAATTATATTGCAAAACTTCATTTTCTATACTTTTTACTCAGTAAAAATTCCAACGGGTCCATTGAAAGGCCCATTTAGACCTGCTCGTCCGAAACCTCTACAAAAAGGACCGCAAAAATGTTTTATTCAAATATTAGGAGTTCAAATAATTGATTAGGAGCTTTTCAACACAATTATATTGCAAAACCGCAATTTCTGTACTTTTTACTCAGTTAAAATTTCAACGGGTCCATTGAAAGGCCCATTTCGACCCGCTCGTCCGAAACCTCTACAAAAGGACTGCAAAACAAGTTTTAATCAAATTTTAGAAGTTCATGTAATTGATTAGGAGCTTTTAAACACAATTATATTGCAAAACTTCATTTTCTATACTTTTTATTCAGTTAAAATTCCAACGGGTCCATTGAAAGGCCCATTTAGACCTGCTCGTCCGAAACCTCTACAAAAAGGACCGCAAAAATGTTTTATTCAAATATTAGGAGTTCAAATAATTGATTAGGAGCTTTTCAACACAATTATATTGCAAAACCGCAATTTCTTTACTTTTTACTTAGTTAAAATTCCAACGGGTCCATTGAAAGGCCCATTTAGACCTGCTCGTCCGAAATCTCTACAAAAAGGACAGCAAAACAAGTTTTAATCAAATATTAGGAGTTCAAATAATTGGTTAGGAGCTTTTTAACACAATTATATTTTAAAACCTCAATTTATGTACTTTTTACTCAGTTAAAATTCCAACGGGTCCATTGAAAGGCCCATTTAGACCTGCTCGTCCGAAACCTCTACAAAAAGGACCGCAAAAATGTTTTATTCAAATATTAGGAGTTCAAATAATTGATTAGGAGCTTTTCAACACAATTATATTGCAAAACCGCAATTTCTTTACTTTTTACTTAGTTAAAATTCCAACGGGTCCATTGAAAGGCCCATTTAGACCTGCTCGTCCGAAATCTCTACAAAAAGGACAGCAAAACAAGTTTTAATCAAATATTAGGAGTTCAAATAATTGGTTAGGAGCTTTTTAACACAATTATATTTTAAAACCTCAATTTATGTACTTTTTACTCAGTTAAAATTCCAACGGGTCCATTGAAAGGCCCATTTAGACCTGCTCGTCCGAAACATCTAGAAAAAGGAACGCAAAAATGTTTTATTCAAATATTAGGAGTTCAAATAATTGATTAGGAGCTTTTCAACACAATTATATTGCAAAACCTCAATTTCTGTACTTTTTACTCAGTTAAAATTCCAACGGGTCCATTGAAAGGCCCATTTAGACCTGCTCGTCCGAAACCTCTACAAAAAGGAACGCAAAAATGTTTTATTCAAATATTAGGAGTTCAAATAATTGATTAGGAGCTTTTCAACACAATTATATTTCAAAATCTCAATTTCTGTACTTTTTACTCAGTTAAAATTCCAACGGGTCCATTGAAAGGCCCATTTCGACCCGCTCGTCTGAAACCTCTACAAAAAGGACTGCAAAACAAGTTTTAATCAAATTTTAGGAGTTCATGTAATTGATTAGGAGCTTTTAAACACAATTATATTGCAAAACCTCAATTTCTGTACTTTTTACTCAGTTAAAATTCCAACGGGTCCATTGAAAGGCCCATTTAGACCTGCTCGTCCGAAACCTCTACAAAAAGGACCGCAAAAATGTTTTATTCAAATATTAGGAGTTCAAATAATTGATTAGGAGCTTTTCAACTCAATTATATTTTCAAACCTCAATTTATGTACTTTTTACCCAGTTAAAATTCCAACGGGTCCATTGAAAGGCCCATTTAGACCTGCTCGTCCGAAACCTTTACAAAAAGGCCTGCAAAAATATTTTATTCAAATATTAGGAGTTCAAATAATTGATTAGGAGCTTTTCAACACAATTATATTGCAAAACCTCAATTTATGTACTTTTTACTCAGTTAAAATTCCAACGGGTCCATTGAAAGGCCCATTTAGACCTGCTCGTCCGAAACCTCTACAAAAAGGACCGCAAAACAAGTTTTAATCAAATTTTAGGAGTTCCTGTAATTGATTAGGAGCTTTTAAACACAATTATATTGCAAAACCTCAATTTCTGTACTTTTTACTCAGTTAAAATTCTAACGGGTCCATTGAAAGGCCCATTTAGACCTGCTCGTCCGAAACCTCTACAAAAAGGACCGTAAAAATGTTTTATTCAAATATTAGGAGTTCAAATAATTGATTAGGAGCTTTTGAACACAATTATATTGCAAAACCGCAATTTCTGTACTTTTTACTCAGTTAAAATTCCAACGGGTCCATTGAAAGGCCCATTTAGACCTGCTCGTCTGAAACATCTACAAAAAAGACCGCAAAACAAGTTTTAATAAAATATTAGGAGTTCAAATAATTGATTAGGAGCTTTTAAACACAATTATATTGCAAAACCGCAATTTCTGTAGTTTTTACTCAGTTAAAATTTCAACGGGTCCATTGAAAGGCCCATTTCGACCCGCTCGTCCGAAACTTCTACAAAAGGACTGCAAAACAAGTTTTAATCAAATTTTAGGAGTTCATGTAATTGATTAGGAGCTTTTAAACACAATTATATTGCAAAACCGCAATTTCTGTACTTTTTACACAGTTAAAATTCCAACAAGTCCATTGAAAGGCCCATTTCGACCCGCTCGTCCGAAACCTCTACAAAAAGGACTGCAAAACAAGTTTTAATCAAATATTAGGAGTACAAATAATTGATTAGGAGCTTTCCAACACGATTATATTGCAAAACCTCAATTTCTGTACTTTTTACTCAGTTAATATTCCAACGGGTCCATTGAAAGGCCACTTTCAATCCGCTCGTCCGAAACCTCTTCAAAAAGGACTGCAAAACAAGTTTTAATCAAACTTTAGGAGTTCATGTAATTGATTAGGAGCTTTTCAACACAATTATATTGCAAAACCTCAATTTCCGTACTTTTTACTTAGTTAAAATTCCAACGGGTCCATTGAAAGGCCCATTTAGACCTGCTCGTCCGAAACCTCTACAAAAAGGACCGCAAAAAATGTTTTATTCAAATATTTGGAGTTTAAATAATTGATTAGGAGCTTTTCAACACAATTATATTGCAAAACCGCAATTTCTGTACTTTTTACTCAGAAAAAATTCCAACGGGTCCATTGAAAGGCCCATTTAGACCTGCTCGTCCGAAACCTCTACAAAAGGGACCGCAAAAATGTTTTATTTAAATATTAGGAGTTCAAATAATTGATTAGGATCTTTTCAACACAATTATATTGCAAAACCTCAATTTCTGTACTTTTTACTCATTTAAAATTCCAACGGGTCCATTGAAGGGCCCATTTTGACCCGCTCGTCCGAAACCTCTACAAAAAGAACTGCAAAACTAGTTTTAATCAAATTTTAGGTGTTCATGTAATTGATTAGGAGCTTTTCAACACAATTATATTGCAAAACCGCAATTTCTGTACTTTTTACACAGTTAAAATTCCAGCAGGTCCATTGAAAGGCCCATTTCGACCCGCTCGTCCGAAACCTCTACAAAAAGGACCGCAAAACAAGTTTTAATCAAATATTAGGAGTTCAAATAATTGATTAGGAGCTTTCCAACATAATTATATTGCAAAACCTCAATTTCTGTACTTTTTACTCAGTTAATATTCCAACGGGTCCATTGAAAGGCCCATTTCAATCCGCTCGTCCGAAACCTCTTCAAAAACGACTGCAAAACAAGTTTTAATCAAACTTTAGGAGTTCATGTAATTGATTAGGAGCTTTTCAACACAAGTATATTGCAAAACCTCAATTTCTGTACTTTTTACTCAGTTAAAATTCCAACGGGTCCATTGAAAGGCCCATTTCGACCCGCTCATTCGAAACCTCTACAAAAAGGACCGCAAAACAAGTTTTAATCAAATTTTAGGAGTTCATGCAATTGATTAGGAGCTTTTCAACACAATTATATTGCAAAACCGCAATTTTTGTACTTTTTACTCAGTTAAAATTCCAACGGGTCCATTGAAAAGCCCATTTAGACCTGCTCGTCCGAAACCTCTACAAAAAGTAACGCAAAAATGTTTTATTCAAATATTAGGAGTTCAAATAATTGATTAGGAGCTTTTCAACACAATTATATTGCAAAATCTCAATTACTGTACTTTTTACTCAGTTAAAATTCCAACGGGTCCATTGAAAGGCCCATTTCGACCCGCTCGTCCGAAAACTCAACAAAAAGGACTGCAAAACTAGTTTTAATCAAACTTTAGGAGTTCATGTAATTGATTAGGAGCTTTTCAACACAAGTATATTGCAAAACCTCAATTTTTGTACTTTTTACTCAGTTAAAATTCCAACGGGTCCATTGAAAGGCCCATTTCGACCCGCTCATTCGAAACCTCTACAAAAAAGACCGCAAAACAAGTTTTAGTCAAATTTTAGGAGTTCATGCAATTGATTAGGAGCTTTTCAACACAATTATATTGCAAAACCTCAATTTATGTACTTTTTACTTAGTTAAAATTCCAACGGGTCCATTCAAAGGCCCATTTAGACCTGCTCGTCCGAAACCTTTACAAAAAGGAACGCAAAAATGTTTTATTCAAATATTAGGAGTTCAAATAATTGATTAGGAGCTTTTCAACAAAATTATATTGCAAAATCTCAATTTATGTACTTTTTAATCAGTTAAAATTCTAACGGGTCCATTGAAAGGCCCATTTCGACCCGCTCGTCCGAAAACTCAACAAAAAGGACTACAAAACAAGTTTTAATCAAATTTTTGGAGTTCATGTTAGGGATTAGGAGCTTTTAAACACAATTATATTGCAAAACCTCAATTTTTGTACTTTTTACTAAGTTAAAATTCCAACGGGTCCATTGAAAGGCCCATTTAGACATGCTCGTCCGAAACGTATAACAAAAAGGACCGCAAAAATGTTTTATTCAAATATTAGGAGTTCAAATAATTGATTAGGTGCTTTTCAACACAATTATATTGCAAAACCTCAATTTCTGTACTTTTTACTCAGTTAAAATTCCAACGGGTCCATTGAAAGGCCCATTTAGACTTGCTCGTCCGAAACCTCTACAAAAAGTACCGCAAAAATGTTTTATTCAAATATTAGGAGTTCAAATAATTGATTAGGAGATTTTCAACACAATTATATTGCAAAACCTCAATTTCTGTACTTTTTACTCAGTTAATATTCCAACGGGTTCATTGAAAGGCCCATTTCAACCCGCTCGTCCCAAACATCTACAAAAAGGACTGCAAAACAAGTTTTAATCAAATTTTAGGAATTCATGTAATTGATTAGGAGCTTTTCAACACAATTATATTGCAAAACCGCAATTTCTGTACTTTTTACTCAGTTAAAATTCCAACGGGTCTATTGAAAGGCCCATTTAGACCTGCTCGTCCGAAACCTCTACAAAAAGGACCACAAAACAAGTTTTAATCAAATATTAGGAGTTCAAATAATTGATTAGGAGCTTTTCAACACAATTATATTGCAAAACCGCAATTTTTGTACTTTTTACTCAGTTAAAATTCCAACGGGTCCATTGAAAGGCCCATTTAGACCTGCTCGTCCGAAACCTCTACAAAAGGGACCACAAAAATGTTTTATTCAAATATTAGGAGTTCAAATAATTGATTAGGAGCTTTGCAACACAATTATATTGCAAAACCTCAATTTCTGTACTTTTTACTCATTTAAAATTCCAACGGGTCCATTGAAAGGCCCATTTTGACCCGCTCGTCCCAAACCTCTACAAAAAGGACCGCAAAAAGGTTTTATTCAAATGTTAGGAGTTCAAATAATTGATTAGGAGCTTTTCAACACAATTATATTGCAAAACCTCAATTTATTTACTTTTTACTCAGTTAAATTTCCAACAGGTCTATTGAAAGGTCCATTTAGACCTGCTCGTCCCAAACCTCTACAAAAAGGACCGCAAAAATGTTTTATTCAAATATTAGGAGTTCAAATAATTGATTAGGAGCTTTTAAACACAATTATATTGAAAACCTCAATTTCATACTTTTTATTCAGATAAAATTCCAACGGGTCCATTGAAAGGCCCATTTAGACCTGCTCGTCCGAAACCTCTACAAAAAAGACTGCAAAAAGGTTTTATTCAAATATTAGGAGTTCAAATAATTTATTAGGAGCTTTTCAATACAATTATATTGCAAAACCTCAATTTCTCTACTTTTTACTCAGTTAAAATTCCAACGGGTCCATTGAAAGGCCCATTTTGACCCGCTCGCCCGAAACCTCTACAAAAAGAACTACAAAACTAGTTTTAATCAAATTTTAGGAGTTCAAATAATTGATTAGGAGCTCTTAAACACAATTATATTGAAAAACCTCAATTTTATCCTTTTTATTCAGATAAAATTCCAACGGGTCCATTGAAAGGCCCATTTAGACCTGCTCGTCCGAAACCTCTACAAAAAAGACCGCAAAAATGTTTTATTCAAATATTAGGAGTTCAAATAATTTATTAGGAGCTTTTCAACACAATTATATTGCAAAACCTCAATTTCTGTACTTTTTACTCAGTTAAAATTCCAACGGGTCCATTGAAAGGCCCATTTAGACCTGCTCGTCCGAAACCCCTAACAAAAAGGACCGCAAAAATGTTTTATTCAAATATTAGGAGTTCAAATAATTGATTAGGAGCTTTTCAACGCAATTATATTGCAAAACCTCAATTTCTGTACTTTTTACTCAGTTAAAATTCCAACGGGTCCATTGAAAGTCCCATTTCGACCCTCTCGTCCCAAACATCTGCAAAAAGGAATGCAAAACAAGTTTTAATCAAATTTTAGGAATTCATGTAATTGATTAGGAGCTTTTCAACAAAATTATATTGCAAAAACCGCAATTTCTGTACTTTTTACTTAGTTAAAATTCCAACGGGTCCATTGAAAGGCCCATTTAGACATGCTCGTCCGAAACCTCTACAAAAAGGACCGTAAAACAAGTTTTAATCAACTATTAGGAGTTCAAATAATTGATTAGGAGCTTTTCAACACAATTAAATTACAAAACCGTAATTTCTGTACTTTTTACTTAGTTAAAATTCCAACGGGTCCATTGAAAGGCCCATTTCGACCCGCTCGTCCGAAACTTCTACAAAAAGGACTGCAAAACAAGTTTTAATCAAATTTTAGGAGTTCATGTAATTGATTAGGAGCTTTTCAACACAATTATATTGCAAAACCTCAATTTCTGTACTTTTTACCCAGTTAAAATTCCAACAGGTCCATTGAAAGGCCCATTTCGACCCGCTCGTCCGAAACCTCTACAAAAGGACCGCAAAACAAGTTTTAATCAAATATTAGGAGTTCAAATAATTGATTAGGAGCTTTTCAACACAATTATATTGCAAAACCTCAATTTCTGTACTTTTTACTCAGTTAATATTCCAACGGGTCCATTGAAAGGCCCATTTCAATCCGCTCGTCCAAAACCTCTTCAAAAAGGACTGCAAAACAAGTTTTAATCAAACTTTAGGAGTTCATGTAATTGATTAGGAGCTTTTCAACACAAGTATATTGCAAAACCTCAATTTCTGTACTTTTTACTCAGTTAAAATTCCAACGGGTCCATTGAA
Organism: Hibiscus tridactylites; assembly: GCA_958450335.1. Lineage (NCBI taxonomy): Eukaryota > Viridiplantae > Streptophyta > Magnoliopsida > Malvales > Malvaceae > Hibiscus > Hibiscus tridactylites. Next base: position 31,303,030 of record OY288292.1, on the reverse strand, counting down.
AGGCCCATTTCGATCCGCTATTCGAAACCTCTACAAAAAGGACCGCAAAACAAGTTTTAATCAAATTTTAGGAGTTCATGCAATTGATTAGGAGCTTTTCAACACAATTATATTGCAAAACCTCAATTTATGTACTTTTTACTCAGTTAAAATTCCAACGGGTCCATTGAAAGGCCCATTTAGACCTGCTCGTCCGAAAACTTACAAAAAGGAACGCAAAAATGTTTTATTCAAATATTAGGAGTTCGAATAATTGATTAGGAGCTTTTCAACACAATTATATTGCAAAATCTCAATTTATGTACTTTTTAATCAGTTAAAATTCTAACGGGTCCATTGAAAGGCCCATTTCGACCAGCTCGTCCGAAAACTCAACAAAAAGGACTACAAAACAAGTTTTAATCAAATTTTTGGATTTCATGTAAATGATTAGGAGCTTTTCAACACAATTATATTGCAAAACCTCAATTTCTGTACTTTTTACTCAGTTAAAATTCCAACGGGTCCATTGAAAGGCCCATTTAGACATGCTCGTCCGAAACCTCTACAAAAAGGACCGCAAAACTAGTTTTAATTAAATATTAGGAGTTCAAATAATTGATTAGGAGCTTTTCAACACAATTATATTGCAAAACCGCAATTTCTGTACTTTTTACTCAGTTAAAATTCCAACGGGTCCATTGAAAGGCCCATTTAGACCTGCTCGTCCGAAACCTCTACAAAAAGGACCGCAAAAAATGTTTTATTCAAATATTTGGAGTTCAAATAATTGATTAGGAGCTTTTCAACACGATTATATTGCAAAACCGCAATTTCTGTACTTTTTACTCAGTAAAAATTCCAACGGGTCCATTGAAAGGCCCATTTAGACTTGCTCGTCCGAAACCTCTACAAAAAGGACCGCAAAAATGTTTTATTCAAATATTAGGAGTTCAAATAATTGATTAGGAGTTTTTCAACACAATTATATTGCAAAACCTCAATTTCTGTACTTTTTACTCATTTAAAATTCCATCGGGTCCATTGAAAGGCCCATTTCGACCCGCTCGTTCGAAACCTCTACAAAAAGGACCGCAAAACAAGTTTTAATCAAATTTTATGAGTTCATGTAATTGATTAGGAGCTTTTTAACACAATTATATTGCAAAACCGCAATTTCTGTACTTTTTACTCAGTTAAAATTCCAACGGGTCCATTGAAAGGCCCATTTCGACCCGCTCGTCCGAAAACTCAACAGAAAGGACTACAAAACAAGTTTTAATCAAATTTTTGGAGTTCATGTAAATGATTAGGAGCTTTTAAACACAATTATATTGCAAAACCTCAATTTCTGTACTTTTTACTCAGTTAAAATTCCAACGGGTCCATTGAAAGTCCCATTTCGACCCGCTCGTCCCAAACATCTACAAAAAGGACTGCAAAACAAGTTTTAATCAAATTTTAGGAATTCATGTAATTGATTAGGAGCTTTTCAACACAATTGTATTGCAAAACCGCAATTTCTGTACTTTTTACTCAGTTAAAATTCCAACGGGTCCATTGAAAGGCCCATTTAGACCTGCTCGTCCGAAACCTCTACAAAAAGGACCGTAAAACAAGTTTTAATCAAATATTAGGAGTTCAAATAATTCATTAGGAGCTTTTCAACACAATTATATTACAAAACCGCAATTTCTGTACTTTTTAAAATGTTAAAATTCCAACGGGTCCATTGAAAGGCCCATTTAGACCCGCTCGTCCGAAACCTCTACAAAAAGGATTGCAAAACAAGTTTTAATCAGATTTTAGGAGTTCATGTAATTGATTAGGAGCTTTTCAACACAATTATATTGCAAAACCTCAATTTCTGTACTTTTTACTTAGTTAAAATTTCAACGGGTCCATTGAAAGGCCCATTTAGACCTGCTCGTCCGAAACCTCTACAAAAAGGACCGCAAAAAATGTTTTATTCAAATATTTGGAGTACAAATAATTGATTAAGAGCTTTTCAACACAATTAAATTACAAAACCGTAATTTCTGTACTTTTTACTCAGTTAAAATTCCAACGGGTCCATTGAAAGGCCCATTTCGACCCGCTCGTCCGAAACTTCTACAAAAAGGACTGCAAAACAAGTTTTAATCAAATTTTAGGAGTTCATGTAATTGATTAGGAGCTTTTCAACACAATTATATTGCAAAACCTCAATTTCTGTACTTTTTACCCAGTTAAAATTCCAACAGGTCCATTGAAAAGCCCATTTCGACCCGCTCGTCCGAAACCTCTACAAAAGGACCGCAAAACAAGTTTTAATCAAATATTAGGAGTTCAAATAATTGATTAGGAGCTTTTCAACACAATTATATTGCAAAACCTCAATTTCTGTACTTTTTACTCAGTTAATATTCCAACGGGTCCATTGAAAGGCCCATTTCAATCCGCTCGTCCGAAACCTCTTCAAAAAGGACTGCAAAACAAGTTTTAATCAAACTTTAGGAGTTCATGTAATTGATTAGGAGCTTTTCAACACAAGTATATTGCAAAACCTCAATTTCTGTACTTTTTACTCAGTTAAAATTCCAACGGGTCCATTGAAAGGCCCATTTCGATCCGCTATTCGAAACCTCTACAAAAAGGACCGCAAAACAAGTTTTAATCAAATTTTAGGAGTTCATGCAATTGATTAGGAGCTTTTCAACACAATTATATTGCAAAACCTCAATTTATGTACTTTTTACTCAGTTAAAATTCCAACGGGTCCATTGAAAGGCCCATTTAGACCTGCTCGTCCGAAAACTTACAAAAAGGAACGCAAAAATGTTTTATTCAAATATTAGGAGTTCGAATAATTGATTAGGAGCTTTTCAACACAATTATATTGCAAAATCTCAATTTATGTACTTTTTAATCAGTTAAAATTCTAACGGGTCCATTGAAAGGCCCATTTCGACCAGCTCGTCCGAAAACTCAACAAAAAGGACTACAAAACAAGTTTTAATCAAATTTTTGGAGTTCATGTAAATGATTAGGAGCTTTTCAACACAATTATATTGCAAAACCTCAATTTCTGTACTTTTTACTCAGTTAAAATTCCAACGGGTCCATTGAAAGGCCCATTTAGACATGCTCGTCCGAAACCTCTACAAAAAGGACCGCAAAACTAGTTTTAATCAAATTTTAGGAGTTCAAATAATTGATTAGGAGCTTTTAAACACAATTATATTGAAAAACCTCAATTTTATACTTTTTATTCAGATAAAATTCCAACGGGTCCATTGAAAGGCCCATTTAGACCTGCTCGTCCGAAATCTCTACAAAAAAGACTGCAAAAAGGTTTTATTCAAATATTAGGAGTTCAAATAATTGATTAGGAGCTTTTCAACACAATTATATTGCAAAACCTCAATTTCTGTACTTTTTACTCAGTTAAAATTCCAGCGGGTCCTTTGAAAGGCCCATTTAGACCTGCTCGTCCGAAACCTCTAACAAAAAGGAGCGCAAAAATGTTTTATTCAAATATTAGGAGTTCAAATAATTGATAAGGAGCTTTTCAACACAATTATATTGCAAAACCTCAATTTCTGTAGTTTTTACTCAGTTAAAATTCCAACGGGTCCATTGAGAGTCCCATTTCGACCCGCTCGTGCCAAACATCTACAAAAAGGACTGCAAAACAAGTTTTAATCAAATTTTAGGAATTCATGTAATTGATTAGGAGCTTTTCAACACAATTATATTGCAAAACAGCAATTTCTGTACTTTTTACTCAGTTAAAATTCCAACGGGTCCATTGAAAGGGCCATTCAGAGCTGCTCGTCTGAAACCTCTACAAAAAGGACCACAAAACAAGTTTTAATCAAATATTAGGAGTTCAAATAATTGATTAGGAGCTTCTCAACACAATTATATTGCAAAACCTAAATTTCTGTACTTTTTACTTAGTTAAAATTCCAACGGGTCCATTGAAAGGCCCATTTAGACCTGCTCGTCCGAAACCTCTACAAAAAGGACCGCAAAAAATGTTTTATTCAAATATTTGGAGTTCAAATAATTGATTAGGAGCTTTTCAACACAATTATATTGCAAAACCGCAATTTCTGTACTTTTTACTCAGTAAAAATTCCAACGGGTCCATTGAAAGGCCCATTTAGACTTGCTCGTCCGAAACCTCTACAAAAAGGACCGCAAAAATGTTTTATTCAAATATTAGGAGTTCAAATAATTGATTAGGAGTTTTTCAACACAATTATATTGCAAAACCTCAATTTCTGTACTTTTTACTCATTTAAAATTCCATCGGGTCCATTGAAAGGCCCATTTCGACCCGCTCGTTCGAAACCTCTACAAAAAGGACCGCAAAACAAGTTTTAATCAAATTTTATGAGTTCATGTAATTGATTAGGAGCTTTTTAACACAATTATATTGCAAAACCGCAATTTCTGTACTTTTTACTCAGTTAAAATTCCAACGGGTCCATTGAAAGGCCCATTTCGACCCGCTCGTCCGAAAACTCAACAGAAAGGACTACAAAACAAGTTTTAATCAAATTTTTGGAGTTCATGTAAATGATTAGGAGCTTTTAAACACAATTATATTGCAAAACCTAAATTTCTGTACTTTTTACTCAGTTAAAATTCCAACGGGTCCATTGAAAGTCCCATTTCGACCCGCTCGTCCCAAACATCTACAAAAAGGACTGCAAAACAAGTTTTAATCAAATTTTAGGAATTCATGTAATTGATTAGGAGCTTTTCAACACAATTATATTGCAAAATCGCAATTTCTGTACTTTTTACTCAGTTAAAATTCCAACGGGTCCATTGAAAGGCCCATTTAGACCTGCTCGTCCGAAACCTCTACAAAAAGGACCGTAAAACAAGTTTTAATCAAATATTAGGAGTTCAAATAATTTATTAGGAGCTTTTCAACACAATTATATTACAAAACCGCAATTTCTGTACTTTTTACAATGTTAAAATTCCAACGGGTCCATTGAAAGGCCGATTTAGACCCGCTCGTCCGAAACCTCTACAAAAAGGACTTCAAAACAAGTTTTAATCAAATTTTAGGAGTTCATGTAATTGATTAGTAGCTTTTCAACACAATTATATTGCAAAACCTCAATTTCTGTACTTTTTACTTAGTTAAAATTTCAACGGGTCCATTGAAAGGCCCATTTAGACCTGCTCGTCCGAAACCTCTACAAAAAGGACCGCAAAAAATGTTTTATTCAAATATTTGGAGTACAAATTATTGATTAGGAGCTTTTCAACACAATTATATTGCAAAACCGCAATTTTTGTACTTTTTACTCAGTTAAAATTCCAACGGGTCCATTGAAAGGCCCATTTAGACCTGCTCGTCCGAAACCTCTACAAAAGGGACCACAAAAATGTTTTATTCAAATATTAGGAGCTCAAATAATTGATTAGGAGCTTTTCAACACAATTATATTGCAAAACCTCAATTTTTGTACTTTTTACTCATTTAAAATTCCACCGGGTCCATTGAAAGGCCCATTTTGACCCGCTCGTCTGAAACCTCTACAAAAAGAACTGCAAAACTAGTTTTAATCAAATTTTAGGAGTTCATGTAATTGATTAGGAGCTTTTCAACACAATTATATTGCAAAACCGCAATTTCTGTACTTGTTACTCAGTTAAAATTCACACAGGTCATTTGAAAGGCCCATTTCGACCCGCTCGTCCGAAACCTCTACAAAAAGGACCGCAAAACAAGTTTTAATCAAATATTAGGAGTTCAAATAATTGATTAGGAGCTTTTCAACACAATTATATTGCAAAACCTCAATTTCTGTACTTTTTACTCAGTTAATATTCCAACGGGTCCATTTAAAGGCCCATTTCAATCCGCTCGTCCGAAACCTCTTCAAAAAGGACTGCAAAACAAGTTTTAATCAAACTTTAGGAGTTCATGTAATTGATTAGGAGCTTTTCAACACAAGTATATTGCAAAACCTCAATTTCTGTACTTTTTACTCAGTTAAAATTCCAACGGGTCCATTGAAAGGCCCATTTCGACCCGCTATTCGAAACCTCTACAAAAAGGACCGCAAAACAAGTTTTAATCAAATTTTAGGAGTTCATGCAATTGATTAGGAGCTTTTCAACACAATTATATTGCAAAACCTCAATTTATGTACTTTTTACTCAGTTAAAATTCCAACGAGTCCATTGAAAGGCCCATTTAGACCTGCTCGTTCGAAAACTTACAAAAAGGAACGCAAAAATGTTTTATTCAAATATTAGGAGTTCAAATAATTGATTAGGAGCTTTTCAACATAATTATATTGCAAAATCTCAATTTATGTACTTTTTAATCAGTTAAAATTCTAACGGGTCCATTGAAAGGCCCATTTCGACCAGCTCGTCCGAAAATCAACAAAAAGGACTACAAAACAAGTTTTAATCAAATTTTTGGAGTTCATGTAAATGATTAGGAGCTTTTCAACACAATTATATTGCAAAACCTCAATTTCTGTACTTTTTACTCAGTTAAAATTCCAACGGGTCCATTGAAAGGCTCATTTAGACATGCTCGTCCGAAACCTCTACAAAAAGGACCGCAAAACTAGTTTTAATCAAATTTTAGGAGTTCAAATAATTGATTAGGAGCTTTTAAACACAATTATATTGAAAAACCTCAATTTTATACTTCTTATTCAGATAAAATTCCAACGGGTCCATTGAAAGGCCCATTTAGACCTGCTCGTCCGAAACCTCTACAAAAAAGACCGCAAAAAGGTTTTATTCAAATATTAGGAGTTCAAATAATTGATTAGGAGCTTTTCAACACAATTATATTGCAAAACCTCAATTTCTGTACTTTTTACTCAGTTAAAATTCCAACGGGTCCTTTGAAAGGCCCATTTAGACCTGCTCGTCCGAAACCCCTAACAAAAAGGAGCGCAAAAATGTTTTATTCAAATATTAGGAGTTCAAATAATTGATTAGGAGCTTTTCAACACAATTATATTGCAAAACCTCAATTTCTATAGTTTTTACTCAGTTAAAATTCCAACGGGTCCATTGAGAGTCCCATTTCGACCCGCTCGTCCCAAACATCTACAAAAAGGACTGCAAAACAAGTTTTAATCAAATTTTAGGAATTCATGTAATTGATTAGGAGCTTTTCAACACAATTATATTGCAAAACAGCAATTGCTGTACTTTTTACTCAGTTAAAATTCTAACGGGTCCATTGAAAGGCCCATTTAGACCTGCTCGTCCGAAACCTCTACAAAAAGGACCGCAAAAAATGTTTTATTCAAATATTTGGAGTTCAAATAATTGATTAGGAGCTTATCAACACAATTATATTGCAAAACCGCAATTTCTGTACTTTTTACTTAGTAAAAATTCCAACGGGTCCATTGAAAGGCCCATTTAGACTTGCTCGTCCGAAACCTCTACAAAAAGGACCGCAAAAATGTTTTATTCAAATATTAGGAGTTCAAATAATTGATTAGGAGCTTTTCAACACAATTATATTGCAAAACCTCAATTTCTGTACTTTTTACTCATTTAAAATTCCATCGGGTCCATTGAAAGGCCCATTTCGACCCGCTCGTTCGAAACCTCTACAAAAAGGACCGCAAAACAAGTTTTAATCAAATTTTAGGAGTTCATGTAATTGATTAGGAGCTTTTTAACACAATTATATTGCAAAACCGCAATTTCTGTACTTTTTACTCAGTTAAAATTCAACCGGGTCCATTGAAAGGCCCATTTCGACCCGCTCGTTCGAAACCTCTACAAAAAGGACCGCAAAACAAGTTTTAATCAAATTTTAGGAGTTCATGTAATTGATTAGGAGCTTTTTAACACAATTATATTGCAAAACCGCAATTTCTGTACTTTTTACTCAGTTAAAATTCAACCGGGTCCATTGAAAGGCCCATTTCGACCCGCTCGTCCGAAAACTAAACAGAAAGGATTACAAAACAAGTTTTAATCAAATTTTTGGAGTTCATGTAAATGATTAGGAGCTTTTAAACACAATTATATTGCAAAACCTCAATTTCTGTACTTTTTACTCAGTTAAAATTCCAACGGGTCCATTGAAAGTCCAATTTCGACCCGCTCGTCCCAAACATCTACAAAAAGGACTGCAAAACAAGTTTTAATCAAATTTTAGGAATTCATGTAATTGATTAGGAGCTTTTCAACACAATTTTATTGCAAAACCGCAATTTCTGTACTTTTTACTCAGTTAAAATTCCAACGGGTCCATTGAAAGGCCCATTTAGACCTGCTCGTCCGAAACCTCTACAAAAAGGACCGTAAAACAAGTTTTAATCAAATATTAGGAGTTCAAATAATTTATTAGGAGCTTTTCAACACAATTATATTACAAAACCGCAATTTCTGTACTTTTTACAATGTTAAAATTCCAACGGGTCCATTGAAAGGCCCATTTAGACCCGCTCGTCCGAAACCTCTACAAAAAGGACTTCAAAACAAGTTTTAATCAAATTTTAGGAGTTCATGTAATTGATTAGGAGCTTTTCAACACAATTATATTGCAAAACCTCAATTTCTGTACTTTTTACTTAGTTAAAATTCCAACGGGTCCATTGAAAGGCCCATTTAGACCTGCTCGTCCGAAACCTCTACAAAAAGGACCGCAAAAAATGTTTTATTCAAATATTTGGAGTTCAAATAATTGATTAGGAGCTTTTCAACACAATTATATTGCAAAACCGCAATTTTTGTACTTTTTACTCAGTTAAAATTCCAACGGGTCCATTGAAAGGCCCATTTAAGCCTGCTCGTCCGAAACCTCTACAAAAGGGACCGCAAAAATGTTTTATTCAAATATTAGGAGTTCAAATAATTGATTAGGAGCTTTTCAACACAATTATATTGCAAAACCTCAATTTTTGTACTTTTTACTCATTTAAAATTCCAACGGGTCCATTGAAAGGCCCATTTTGACCCGCTCGTCTGAAACCTCTACAAAAAGAACTGCAAAACTAGTTTTAATCAAATTTTAGGAGTTCATGTAATTGATTAGGAGCTTTTCAACACAATTATATTGCAAAACCGCAATTTCTATACTTGTTACTCAGTTAAAATTCACACAGGTCATTTGAAAGGCCCATTTCGACCCGCTCGTCCGAAACCTCTACAAAAAGGACCGCAAAACAAGTTTTAATCAAATATTAGGAGTTCAAATAATTGATTAGGAGCTTTTCAACACAATTATATTGCAAAACCTCAATTTCTGTACTTTTTACTCAGTTAATATTCCAACGGGTCCATTGAAAGGCCCATTTCAATCCGCTCGTCCGAAACCTCTTCAAAAAGGACTGCAAAACAAGTTTTAATCAAACTTTAGGAGTTCATTTAATTGATTAGGAGCTTTCAACACAAGTATATTGCAAAACCTCAATTTCTGTACTTTTTACTCAGTTAAAATTCCAACGGGTCCATTGAAAGGCCCATTTCGACCCGCTATTCGAAACCTCTACAAAAAGGACCGCAAAACAAGTTTTAATCAAATTTTAGGAGTTCATGCAATTGATTAGGAGCTTTTCAACACAATTATATTGCAAAACCTCAATTTATGTACTTTTTACTCAGTTAAAATTCCAATGGGTCCATTGAAAGGCCCATTTAGACCTGCTCGTCCGAAAACTTACAAAAATGAACGCAAAAATGTTTTATTCAAATATTAGGAGTTCAAATAATTGATTAGGAGCTTTTCAACACAATTATATTGCAAAATCTCAATTTATGTACTTTTTAATCAGTTAAAATTCTAACGGGTTCATTGAAAGGCCCATTTCGACCAGCTCGTCCGAAAATCAACAAAAAGGACTACAAAACAAGTTTTAATCAAATTTTTGGAGTTCATGTAAATGATTAGGAGCTTTTCAACACAATTATATTGCAAAACCTCAATTTATGTACTTTTTACTCAGTTAAAATTCCAACGGGTCCATTGAAAGGCTCATTTAGACATGCTCGTCCGAAACCTCTTCAAAAAGGACCGCAAAACTAGTTTTAATCAAATTTTAGGAGTTCAAATAATTGATTAGGAGCTTTTAAACACAATTATATTGAAAAACCTCAATTTTATACTTTTTATTCAGATAAAATTCCAACGGGTCCATTGAAAGGCCCATTTAGACCTGCTCGTCCGAAACCTCTACAAAAAAGACCGCAAAAAGGTTTTATTCAAATATTAGGAGTTCAAATAATTGATTAGGAGCTTTTCAACACAATTATATTGCAAAACCTCAATTTCTGTATTTTTTACTCAGTTAAAATTCCAACGGGTCCTTTGAAAGGCCCATTTAGACCTGCTCGTCCGAAACCTCTAACCAAAAGGAGCGCAAAAATGTTTTATTCAAATATTAGGAGTTCAAATAATTGATTAGGAGCTTTTCAACACAATTATATTGCAAAACCTCAATTTCTGTAGTTTTTACTCAGTTAAAATTCCAACGGGTCCATTGAGAGTCCCATTTCGACCCGCTCGTCCCAAACATCTACAAAAAGGACTGCAAAACAAGTTTTAATCATATTTTAGGAATTCATGTAATTGATTAGGAGCTTTTCAACACAATTATATTGCAAAACAGCAATTGCTGTACTTTTTACTCAGTTAAAATTCTAACGGGTCCATTGAAAGGCCCATTTAGACCTGCTCGTCCGAAACCTCTACAAAAAGGACCACAAAACAAGTTTTAATCAAATATTAGGAGTTCAAATAATTGATTAGGAACTTCTCAACAAAATTATATTGCAAAACCGCAATTTCTGTACTTTTTACTCAGTTAAAATTCCAACGGGTCCATTGAAAGGCCCATTTCGACCCGCTCGTCCGAAACATCTACAAAAAGGACTGCAAAACAAGTTTTAATCAAGTTTTAGGAGTTCATGTAACTGACTAGGAGCTTTTCAACACAATTATATTGCAAAACCTCAATTTCTGTACTTTTTACTTAGTTAAAATTCCAACGGGTCCATTGAAAGGCCCATTTAGACCTGCTCGTCCGAAACCTCTACAAAAAGGACCGCAAAAAATGTTTTATTCAAATATTTGGAGTTCAAATAATTGATTAGGAGCTTTTCAACACAATTATATTGCAAAACCGCAATTTCTGTACTTTTTACTCAGTAAAAATTCCAACGGGTCCATTGAAAGGCCCATTTAGACTTGCTCGTCCGAAACCTCTACAAAAAGGACCGCAAAAATGTTTTATTCAAATATTAGGAGTTCAAATAATTGATTAGGAGCTTTTCAATACAATTATATTGCAAAACCTCAATTTCTGTACTTTTTACTCATTTAAAATTCCATCGGGTCCATTGAAAGGCCCATTTCGACCCGCTCGTTCGAAACCTCTACAAAAAGGACCGCAAAACAAGTTTTAATCAAATTTTAGGAGTTCATGTAATTGATTAGGAGCTTTTTAACACAATTATATTGCAAAACCGCAATTTCTGTACTTTTTACTCAGTTAAAATTCAACCGGGTCCATTGAAAGGCCCATTTCGACCCGCTCGTCCGAAAACTCAACAGAAAGGATTACAAAACAAGTTTTAATCAAATTTTTGGAGTTCATGTAAATGATTAGGAGCTTTTAAACACAATTATATTGCAAAACCTCAATTTCTGTACTTTTTACTCAGTTAAAATTCCAACGGGTCCATTGAAAGTCCCATTTCGACCCGCTCGTCCCAAACATCTACAAAAAGGACTGCAAAACAAGTTTTAATCAAATTTTAGGAATTCATGTAATTGATTAGGAGCTTTTCAACACAATTATATTGCAAAACCGCAATTTCTGTACTTTTTACTCAGTTAAAATTCCAACGGGTCCATTGAAAGGCCCATTTAGACCTGCTCGTCCGAAACCTCTACAAAAAGGACCGTAAAACAAGTTTTAATCAAATATTAGGAGTTCAAATAATTTATTAGGAGCTTTTCAACACAATTATATTACAAAACCGCAATTTCTGTACTTTTTACAATGTTAAAATTCCAACGGGTCCATTGAAAGGCCCATTTAGACCCGCTCGTCCGAAACCTCTACAAAAAGGACTGCAAAACAAGTTTTAATCAAATTTTAGGAGTTCATGTAATTGATTAGGAGCTTTTCAACACAATTATATTGCAAAACCTCAATTTCTGTACTTTTTACTTAGTTAAAATTCCAACGGGTCCATTGAAAGGCCCATTTAGACCTGCTCGTCCGAAACCACTACAAAAAGGACCGCAAAAAATGTTTTATTCAAATATTTGGAGTTCAAATAATTGATTAGGAGCTTTTCAACACAATTATATTGCAAAACCGCAATTTTTGTACTTTTTACTCAGTTAAAATTCCAACGGGTCCATTGAGAGGCCCATTTAAGCCTGCTCGTCCGAAACCTCTACAAAAGGGACTGCAAAAATGTTTTATTCAAATATTAGGAGTTCAAATAATTGATTAGGAGCTTTTCAACACAATTATATTGCAAAACCTCAATTTTTGTACTTTTTACTCATTTAAAATTCCAACGGGTCCATTGAAAGGCCCATTTTGACCCGCTCGTCTGAAACCTCTACAAAAAGAACTGCAAAACTAGTTTTAATCAAATTTTAGGAGTTCATGTAATTGATTAGGAGCTTTTCAACACAATTATATTGCAAAACCGCAATTTCTGTACTTGTTACTCAGTTAAAATTCACACAGGTCATTTGAAAGGCCCATTTCGACCCGCTCGTCCGAAACCTCTACAAAAAGGACCGCAAAACAACTTTTAATCAAATATTAGGAGTTCAAATAATTGATTAGGAGCTTTTCAACACAATTATATTGCAAAACCTCAATTTCTGTACTTTTTACTCAGTTAATATTCCAACGGGTCCATTGAAAGGCCCATTTCAATCCGCTCGTCCGAAACCTCTTCAAAAAGGACTGCAAAACAAGTTTTAATCAAACTTTAGGAGTTCATGTAATTGATTAGGAGCTTTTCAACACAAGTATATTGCAAAACCTCAATTTCTGTACTTTTTACTCAGTTAAAATTCCAACGGGTCCATTGAAAGGCCCATTTCGATCCGCTATTCGAAACCTCTACAAAAAGGACCGCAAAACAAGTTTTAATCAAATTTTAGGAGTTCATGCAATTGATTAGGAGCTTTTCAACACAATTATATTGCAAAACCTCAATTTATGTACTTTTTACTCAGTTAAAATTCCAACGGGTCCATTGAAAGGCCCATTTCGACCAGCTCGTCCGAAAATCAACAAAAAGGACTACAAAACAAGTTTTAATCAAATTTTTGGAGTTCATGTAAATGATTAGGAGCTTTTCAACACAATTATATTGCAAAACCTCAATTTCTGTACTTTTTACTCAGTTAAAATTCCAACGGGTCCATTGAAAGGCTCATTTAGACATGCTCGTCCGAAACCTCTACAAAAAGGACCGCAAAACTAGTTTTAATCAAATTTTAGGAGTTCAAATAATTGATTAGGAGCTTTTAAACACAATTATATTGAAAAACCTCAATTTTATACTTTTTATTCAGATAAAATTCCAACGGGTCCATTGAAAGGCCCATTTAGACCTGCTCGTCCGAAACCTCTACAAAAAAGACCGCAAAAAGGTTTTATTCAAATATTAGGAGTTCAAATAATTGATTAGGAGCTTTTCAACACAATTATATTGCAAAACCTCAATTTCTGTACTTTTTACTCAGTTAAAATTCCAACGGGTCCTTTGAAAGGCCCATTTAGACCTGCTCGTCCGAAACCTCTAACAAAAAGGAGCGCAAAAATGTTTTATTCAAATATTAGGAGTTCAAATAATTGATTAGGAGCTTTTTAACACAATTATATGTCAAAACCTCAATTTCTGTAGTTTTTACTCAGTTAAAATTCCAACGGGTCCATTGAGAGTCCCATTTCGACCCGCTCGTCCCAAACATCTACAAAAAGGACTGCAAAACAAGTTTTAATCAAATTTTAGGAATTCATGTAATTGATTAGGAGCTTTTCAACACAATTATATTGCAAAACAGCAATTTCTGTACTTTTTACTCAGTTAAAATTCTAACGGGTCCATTGAAAGGCCCATTTAGACCTGCTCGTCTGAAACCTCGAAAAAAGGAACACAAAAATGTTTTATTCAAATATTAGGAGTTCAAATAATTGATTAGGAGCTTTTGAATACAATTATATTGCAAAACCTCAATTTCTGTACTTTTTACTCAGTTAAAATTCCAACGGGTCCATTGAAAGGCCCATTTCGACCCGCTCGTCCGAAACCTCTACAAAAAGGATCGCAAAACAAGTTTTAATCAAATTTCAGGAGTTCATGTAATTGATTAGGAGCTTTTCAACACAATTATATTGCAAAATATCAATTTCTGTACTTTTTACTTAGTTAAAATTCCAACGAGTCCATTGAAAGGCCCATTTAGACCTGCTCATCCGAAACCTCTACAAAAAGGAACGCAAAAATGTTTTATTCAAATATTAGGAGTTCAAATAATTGATTAGGAGCTTTTCAACACAATTATATTGCAAAACCTCAATTTCTGTACTTTTTACTCAGTTAAAATTCCAACGGGTCCATTGAAAGGCCCATTTAAACCTGCTCGTCCGAAACCTCTACAAAAAGGAACGCAAAAATGTTTTATTCAAATATTAGGAGTTCAAATAATTGATTAGGAGCTTTTCAACACAATTATATTGCAAAACCTCAATTTCTGTACTTTTTACTCAGTTAAAATTCCAACGGGTCCATTGAAAGGCCCATTTAGACCTGCTCGTCCGAAACCTCTACAAAAAGGAACGCAAAAATGTTTTATTCAAATATTAGGAGTTCAAATAATTGATTAGGAGCTTTTCAACACAATTATATTGCAAAACCTCAATTTCTGTACTTTTTACTGAGTTAAAATTCCAACGGGTCTATTGAAAAGCCCATTCAGACCTGCTCGTCCGAAACCTCTACAAAAAGGACCGCAAAACAAGTTTTAATCAAATATTAGGAGTTCAAATAATTGATTAGGAACTTCTCAACACAATTATATTGCAAAACCGCAATTTCTGTACTTTTTACTCAGTTAAAATTCCAACGGGTCCATTGAAAGGCCCATTTCGACCCGCTCGTCCGAAACCTCTACAAAAAGGACTGCAAAACAAGTTTTAATCAAGTTTTAGGAGTTCATGTAACTGATTAGGAGCTTTTCAACACAATTATATTGCAAAACCTCAATTTCTGTACTTTTTACTTAGTTAAAATTCCAACGGGTCCATTGAAAGGCCCATTTAGACCTGCTCGTCCGAAACCTCTACAAAAAGGACCGCAAAAAATGTTTTATTCAAATATTTGGAGTTCAAATAATTGATTAGGAGCTTTTCAACAAAATTATATTGGAAAACCGCAATTTCTGTACTTTTTACTCAGTAAAAATTCCAACGGGTCCATTGAAAGGCCCATTTAGACTTGCTCGTCCGAAACCTCTACAAAAATGACCGCAAAAATGTTTTATTCAAATATTAAGAGTTCAAATAATTGATTAGGAGCTTTTCAACACAATTATATTGCAAAACCTCAATTTCTGTACTTTTTACTCATTTAAAATTCCATCGGGTCCATTGAAAGGCCCATTTCGACCCGCTCGTTCGAAACCTCTACAAAAAGGACCGCAAAACAAGTTTTAATCAAATTTTAGGAGTTCATGTAATTGATTAGGAGCTTTTTAACAGAATTATATTGCAAAACCGCAATTTCTGTACTTTTTACCTAGTTAAAATTCCAGCGGGTCCATTGAAAGGCCCATTTCGAACCGCTCGTCCGAAACCTCTACAAAAAGGACGGCAAAAAATGATTTATTCAAATATTAGGAGTTCAAATAATTGATTAGGAGCTTTTCAACACAATTATATTGCAAAACCGCAATTTCTGTACTTTTTACTCATTTAAAATTCCAACGGGTCCATTGAAAGGCCCATTTCGACCCTCTCGTCCGAAACCTCTACAAAAAGGACCGCAAAAATGTTTTATTCAAATATTATGAGTTCAAATAATTGATTAGGAGCTTTTCAACACAATTATATTGCAAAACCTCAATTTCTGTACTTTTTACTCATTTAAAATTCCATCGGGTCCATTGAAAGGCCCATTTCGACCCGCTCGTTCGAAACCTCTACAAAAAGGACCGTAAAACAAGTTTTAATCAAATTTTAGGAGTTCATGTAATTGATTAGGAGCTTTTTAACACAATTATATTGCAAAACCACAATTTCTGTACTTTTTACTCAGTTAAAATTCAACCGGGTCCATTGAAAGGCCCATTTCGACCCGCTCGTCCGAAAACTCAACAGAAAGGATTACAAAACAAGTTTTAATCAAATTTTTGGAGTTCATGTAAATGATTAGGAGCTTTTAAACACAATTATATTGCAAAACCTCAATTTCTGTACTCTTTACTCAGTTAAAATTCCAACGGGTCCATTGAAAGTCCCATTTCGACCCGCTTGTCCCAAACATCTACAAAAAGGACTGCAAAACAAGTTTTAATCAAATTTTAGGAATTCATGTAATTGATTAGGAGCTTTTCAACACAATTATATTGCAAAACCGCAATTTCTGTACTTTTTACTCAGTTAAAATTCCAACGGGTCCATTGAAAGGCCCATTTAGACCTGCTCGTCCGAAACCTCTACAAAAAGGACCGTAAAACAAGTTTTAATCAAATATTAGGAGTTCAAATAATTTATTAGGAGCTTTTCAACACAATTATATTACAAAACCGCAATTTCTGTACTTTTTACAATGTTAAAATTCCAACGGGTCCATTGAAAGGCCCATTTAGACCCGCTCGTCCGAAACCTCTACAAAAAGGACTGCAAAACAAGTTTTAATCAAATTTTAGGAGTTCATGTAATTGATTAGGAGCTTTTCAACACAATTATATTGCAAAACCTCAATTTCTGTACTTTTTACTTAGTTAAAATTCCAACGGGTCCATTGAAAGGCCCATTTAGACCTGCTCGTCCGAAACCTCTACAAAAAGGACCGCAAAAAATGTTTTATTCAAATATTTGGAGTTCAAATAATTGATTAGGAGCTTTTCAACACAATTATATTGCAAAACCGCAATTTTTGTACTTTTTACTCAGTAAAAATTCCAACGGGTCCATTGAAAGGCCCATTTAGACTTGCTCGTCCGAAACCTCTACAAAAAGGACCGCAAAAATGTTTTATTCAAATATTAGGAGTTCAAATAATTGATTAGGAGCTTTTCAATACAATTATATTGCAAAATCTCAATTTCTGTACTTTTTACTCATTTAAAATTCCATCGGGTCCATTGAAAGGCCCATTTCGACCCGCTCGTTCGAAACCTCTACAAAAAGGACCGCAAAACAAGTTTTAATCAAATTTTAGGAGTTCAAGTAATTGATTAGGAGCTTTTTAACACAATTATATTGCAAAACCGCAATTTCTGTACTTTTTACTCAGTTAAAATTCCAATGGGTCCATTGAAAGGCCCATTTAGACCTGCTCGTTTGAAAACTCTACAAAAAGGACCGTAAAACAAGTTTTAATCAAATATTAGGAGTTCAAATAATTGATTAGGAGCTTTTCCACACAATTATATTGCAAAACCACAATTTCTGTACTTTTTACTCAGTTAAAATTCCAACGGGTCCATTGAAAGGCCCATTTCGACCCGCTCATCCGAAACCTCTACAAAAAGGACTGCAAAACAAGTTTTAATCAAATTTTAGGAGTTCATGTAATTGATTAGGAGCTTTTCAACACAATTATATTACAAAACCTCAATTTATGTACTTTTTACTCATTTAAAATTCCAACGGGTCCATTGAAAGGCCCATTTCGACCCGCTCGTCTGAAACCTCTACAAAAAGAACTGCAAAACTAGTTTTAATCAAATTTTAGGAGTTCATGTAATTGATTAGGAGCTTTTCAACACAATTATATTGCAAAACCTCAATTTATGTACTTTTTACTCAGTTAAAATTCCAACGGGTCCATTGAAAGGCCCATTTAGACCTGCTCGTCCGAAACCTCTACAAAAAGGAACGCAAAATTGTTTTATTCAAATATTAGGAGTTCAAATAATTGATTAGGAGATTTTCAACACAATTATATTGAAAAATCTCAATTTATGTACTTTTTAATCAGTTAAAATTCTACCGGGTCCATTGAAAGGCCCATTTCGACCCGCTCGTCCGAAAACTCAACAGAAAGGATTACAAAACAAGTTTTAATCAAATTTTTGGAGTTCATGTAAATGATTAGGAGCTTTTAAACACAATTATATTGCAAAACCTCAATTTCTGTACTTTTTACTCAGTTAAAATTCCAACGGGTCCATTGAAAGTCCCATTTCGACCCGCTCGTCCCAAACATCTACAAAAAGGACTGCAAAACAAGTTTTAATCAAATTTTAGGAATTCATGTAATTGATTAGGAGCTTTTCAACACAATTATATTGCAAAACCGCAATTTCTGTACTTTTTACTCAGTTAAAATTCCAACGGGTCCATTGAAAAGCCCATTTAGACCTGCTCGTCCGAAACCTCTACAAAAAGGACCGTAAAACAAGTTTTAATCAAATATTAGGAGTTCAAATAATTTATTAGGAGCTTTTCAACACAATTATATTACAAAACCGCAATTTCTATACTTTTTACAATGTTAAAATTCCAACGGGTCCATTGAAAGGCCCATTTAGACCCGCTCGTCCGAAACCTCTACAAAAAGGACCGCAAAAAATGTTTTATTCAAATATTTGGAGTTCAAATAATTGATTAGGAGCTTTTCAACACAATTATATTGCAAAACCGCAATTTTTGTACTTTTTACTCAGTTAAAATTCCAACGGGTCCATTGAAAGGCCCATTTAAGCCTGCTCGTCCGAAACCTCTACAAAAGGGACCGCAAAAATGTTTTATTCAAATATTAGGAGTTCAAATAATTGATTAGGAGCTTTTCAACACAATTATATTGCAAAACCGCAATTTTTGTACTTTTTACTCAGTTAAAATTCCAACGGGTCCATTGAAAGGCCCATTTAGACCTGCTCGTCCGAAACCTCTACAAAAGGGACCGCAAAAATGTTTTATTCAAATATTAGGAGTTCAAATAATTGATTAGGAGCTTTTCAACACAATTATATTGCAAAACCTCAATTTCTGTACTTGTTACTCAGTTAAAATTCACACATGTCATTTGAAAGGCCCATTTCGACTCGCTCGTCCGAAACCTCTACAAAAAGGACCGCAAAACAAGTTTTAATCAAATATTAGGAGTTCAAATAATTGATTAGGAGCTTTTCAACACAATTATATTGCAAAACCTCAATTTCTGTACTTTTTACTCAGTTAAAATTCTAACGGGTCCATTGAAAGGCCCATTTCGACCCGCTCGTCTGAAAACTCAACAAAAAGGACTACAAAACATGTTTTAATCAAATTTTTGGAGTTCATGTAAATGATTAGGAGCTTTTTAACACAATTATATTGCAAAACCTCAATTTCTGTACTTTTTACTTAGTTAAAATTCCAACGGGTCCATTTAAAAGGCCCATTAGACATGCTCGTCCGAAACCTCTACAAAAAGGACCGCAAAAATGTTTTATTCAAATATTATGAGTTCAAATAATTGATTAGGAGCTTTAAAGCACAATTATATTGAAAAACCTCAATTTTATACTTTTTATTCAGATAAAATTCCAACGGGTCCATTGAAAGGCCCATTTAGACCTGCTCGTCCGAAACCTCTACAAAAAAGACCGCAAAAAGGTTTTATTCAAATTTTAGGAGTTCAAATAATTGGTTAGGAGCTTTTCAACACAATTATATTGCAAAATCTCAATTTATGTACTTTTCAATCAGTTAAAATTCTATCGGGTCCATTGAAAGTCCATTTCGACTCGCTCGTCCGAAAACTCAACAAAAAGGACTACAAAACAAGTTTTAATCAAATTTTTGGAGTTCATGTAAATGATTAGGAGCTTTTACACACAATTATATTGCAAAACCTCAATTTCTGTACTTTTTACTCAGTTAAAATTCCAACGGGTCCATTGAAAGGCCCATTTAGACCTGCTCGTCCGAAACCTCTACAAAAAGGAACGCAAAAATGTTTTATTCAAATATTAGGAGTTCAAATAATTGATTAGGAGCTTTTCAACACAATTATATTGCAAAACCGCAATTTCTGTACTTTTTACTCATTTAAAATTCCAACGGGTCCATTGAAAGGCCCATTTCGACCCGCTCGTCCGAAACCTCTACAAAAAGGACCGCAAAACTAGTTTTAATCAAATATTAGGAGTTGATGTAATTGATTAGGAGCTTTTCAACACAATTATATTGCAAAACCTTAATTTCTGTACTTTTTACTCAGTTAAAATTCTAACGGGTCCATTGAAAGGCCCATTTCAACCCGCTCGTCCGAAACCTCTACAAAAAGGACTGCAAAACAAGTTTTAATCAAATTTTAGGAGTTCATGTAATTGATTAGGAGCTTTTCTACACAAGTATATTGCAAAATCTCAATTTCTGTACTTTTTACTCAGTTAAAATTCCAACGGGTCCATTGAAAGGCCCATTTCGACTCGCTCGTTCGAAACCTCTACAAAAAGGACCGCAAAACAAGTTTTACTCAAATTTTAGGAGTTCATGTAATTGATTAGGAGCTTTTTAACACAATTATATTGCAAAACCTAAATTTCTGTACTTTTTACTCAGTTAAAAGTCCAACGGGTCCATTGAAAGGCCCATTTAGACCTGCTCGTCCGAAACCTCTACAAAAAGGAACGCAAAAATGTTTTATTCAAATATTAGGAGTTCAAATAATTGATTAGGAGGTTTTCAACACAATTATATTGCAAAACCTCAATTTCTGTACTTTTTACTCAGTTAAAATTCCAACGGGTCCATTGAAAGGCCCATTTCGACCCGCTCGTCCGAAACCTCTACAAAAAGGACTGCAAAACAAGTTTTAATCAAATTTTAGGAGTTCATGTAATTGATTAGGAGCTTTTCAACACAATTATATTGCAAAACCTCAATTTCTGTACTTTTTACTCAGTTAAAATTCCAACGGGTCCATTGAAAGGCCCATTTAGACCTGCTCGTCCGAAACTTCTACAAAAAGGAACGCAAAAATGTTTTATTCAAATATTAGGAATTCAAATGATTGATTAGGAGCTTTTCAACGCAATTATATTGCAAAACCGCAGTTTCTGTACTTTTTACTCAGTTAAAATTCCAACGGGTCCATTGAAAGGCCCATTTAGACCTGCTCGTCCGAAACCTCTACAAAAAGGACCGCAAAAATGTTTTATTCAAATATTAGGAGTTCAAATAATTGGTTAGGAGCTTTTCAACACAATTATATTGCAAAACCTCAATTTCTGTACTTTTTACTCATTTAAAATTCCAACGGGTCCATTGAAAGGCCCATTTAGACCTGCTCGTCCGAAACCTCTACAAAAAGGAACGCAAAAATGTTTTATTCAAATATTAGGAGTTCAAATAATTGATTAGGAGCTTTTCAACACAATTATATTGCAAAACCGCAATTTCTGTACTTTTTACTCATTTAAAATTCCAACGGGTCCATTGAAAGGCCCATTTCGACCCGCTCGTCCGAAACCTCTACAAAAAGGACCGCAAAACAAGTTTTAATCAAATATTAGGAGTTGATGTAATTGATTAGGAGCTTTTCAACACAATTATATTGCAAAACCTCAATTTCTGTACTTTTTACTCAGTTAAAATTCTAACGGGTCCATTGAAAGGCCCATTTCAACCCGCTCGTCCAAAACCTCTACAAAAAG